>PYAF01001262.1:272482-289900 GCA_007407185.1 Glycine tomentella
GAGGAAGGGAAGAGGGAAGAACCCTCTTCCCCTCACACCCAAACCCTAGCAAAGGCTTCCAAGCTTTCTCAAACCCTTTTCCAAGTGATTTTCGTGCTTCAGAAGTGTGTCTTCAATGCTGAGGTTGAAGTATTTATAAGGTAGCTTGTGAAATCTTCATTTTGCCCTCATTATGCAGACTCTGCAGATTCCCACGCTTTGGGCGTGGGTTCCCACGCCTGGGGCGTGGCTGTCCAGAGAAATCAGCATAAGGAAGCACCTTTCCACGCTTGGGGCGTGGGTTCCCACGCCTGGGGCGTGGACATGCAGAAAGCCTATGTACCCCCGATAGTACATAGGCTTGATGTGCCAGACCTTCTTCTCTGCATAATTCCTTAGCTATTCACCTGCTAATCGTCAATCTAGACCAAAATACCTCATTAAAGCACATAAGTTACATTCATACCAAAAGGAAGCTATATATCATATAAAATGATGCATTTAACGATCTAATTAAGCTTGGAAAGCATCATGTGCTAGGCACATATCATTTTTCATTTTAAAAAAATTGAAATGACATTTAATAATAGCGAAAATAAACAAATTCACTTTCACGAGAACTAATATTTACTCTCTTGAATAATCATTGGCCATGAGTTGAATGTTGTCACATATAATGCTATTATTAGTGGGCTTTGTAAAGATGGTTTGTTTGATTATGCTTTGGCCATGCTGTCAAGAAAGGAAGACAATGGTTGCATTCCAAATGCTGTAACTTGTGAAATAATTAAGCATGCGCTCTTTGAAAAAAGATAAAAGTGACACGGCAGAGAAACTAAAAAGATAAAAATGATTGGTAGAGGCTTTTGTAAGAGCAAAATTAGGTTAGATGCTTTCTAGCTACACATTGTTGTTTTGAAGTTATAACAAGCCAACATTAATTTCTTTTGATAGCTAATCATCCAAAAAAAGATGACCAATGTAATGATTCTTGTGACTTGACAAAACTATGTTTTCTTCTCAATGCACTGCAGATCTTCTTAATCTACTTTCAGTCAAGGTATGTGTTCAGTGTTCTAGATATCAAACTATGTTGAAATTGACAGGATTATTTAAAATTATGCTACTCTTTTAGTTGAGTATTTATCCCAAAATGTAGAAAGTAGAACCATTTTTTCTTCATATAGAATAGTTAAAATTACATTCACATATTGTTTACATCATCCGAGTTGTGTTAGATGTTAAAAACTTGCTGATATTTTCTTGGAGGTCATTGCTTCATAATCTCTGGAGTTTTTTTTTTTTTTTTTTAAAGGCTGTGGTTTCTTTTGGTATAATTATTTAAGGAACCTTTGTTCAACGATTCAAAGAACAAGAGATATAAGGATAGGGTTTAAGTAGAACGCATAATTTATTTTCTTGTTTACTTATGATTTTCTATTGGCCTCAAGTAAAACATATATTGATTTTTTTTTTGTAAACCTGGCTAATTGATTGCAAGATTCTGGCCTTTTTACCATTTAGGGGTGTTTTTTTTTCTAAATTATCATATGGGGGCATTTTTTAAATAAATTATGGTTTGGGGGTAAGTCGTGCCACGTGGCATGACTCTTCTTTTTTATTTTAAAAAAACAAATTGGTCACTAAAAATTTGGTCACTATTTTAGTCGTTAACACTTTTTGCAACAAAATATATGATCGCAAACATAAAAAATAAAATATTATATCACAAAAATTGTTACTGACTGAAATAGAGACCAAAATTAGTGATCAAATTTTTAGTGAACAATTTTTTTTTTAAAGAATAGTTGTGTCATGTGACACGACTTACTCTCAAACCGTAATTTATTTAAAAAATGCCCCCATATGATAATTTAGAAAAAAATGTCCCTAAATGGTAAAAATCCCCAAGATTCTCTTGGCATCCAATGCTACAACATTGGTAGAATAAAAGCTTTTTGCTGCTTGAATGCTACAACATTATATATAGCCAAGTTTTGACATGATTCCTGTCATCCATTTCACTTTTATTGAGGAATACTGTGTGGTATCTGCTGCGATCCTTTCTGCCCGTCAATGATGCTTTTCCCATTGAAATTATACATGCATGGTTGATTTTAAGCGGTAGGTGTTTTGTTCTTCTCTTATTTGCATATTGATATGGGAGATTATCGTAATTATAAAAACCTTGTGTGATGCAATTGCTGATTATGGAGGGGTCAGTAATGGTAACATATCTTTAATGTAAGTTTTTTGGGGCTACAAATTTTATAACATAACCCAATTTAATCACAATTTTTAGCTTGGAAATAGAAGTTGATCACATTGGGCTGCAGTTAATTGCATCAGCTGGCTATGATCCCGTGGCACATTTATGGATTATATATGGAGTGTTAAAATATGATACAAAATTTTTAGAATAGAAAAGAAAGTCCTAGAAGCTCATGATTTATCTAGAAGTTAAATGTATTAGAAAAAGTATAAGAACATTGTCAAGAACAATCTAGAAAGATTTAGGACCTAAGTAGACGGTAGTATTCTAGACTATTATATCAAGTCTAGAAAAATCTGTCTCTAGAAGTATGATGCCACCAAAGGCTCACAACACCTTAATGTAATGAGTTTGAGAAATCAATGTAAGCTCTTCCTTCTATTGTTTAAGAGTTACACGGACACTAAGTCATCTACTACTTCTAACTAATATTTCTAACTACATCTTCATCCTAAACCCAACTATTAATCACCATCCAACAACTAACTATCTTTCTATTCCTCTAAAATACTAACATGGACTCATCCCCTGGAAGAAAGAGAACAGAATTGCTAGCCCAAGCTTAGACAATGGAAGAAGCAGTTACTATATGTAGAGATGCAAGAATAGGCATGGCATCAGGTGGGCCAAAAACAGGTTTAGCTCTTCCTGTCCCCGTTTCAGTAAAGGAATGAGTTTGTTGTTTTTATCAGCAAAGCATGTATCACCTTCCTTTAGTCTAATATGGTGAGGCATTTAGCCTCTCACCAACCATCTTGATAAGCACAAAGATATTCTTTGGAAGCCACCTGCTGAAGTTACTATTATGGGGGTTTAAATTAATAAGGTTGACTCGGTAGTAAAAGGAAAAGAGAGGAAAGGAAAGGTCGTAGGTTCGATTCTCTCACCAACAAAAAACTAACAATTACCGATAAAAAAAAATATTATGGGGGTTTACCAAAAGGAAGATGGTTGTTGGTTCTGGGTAAAAATCAATTGTGATGTTGTTGCTAATGCACTCAACAGACACGGGAATATATGTAATTACCCTTTGTTTTGATCTTAATTAGGAATACCTGGGTTTCAAGGAAAACAAACATGGAAACAATAACATGCTTTGAAGTGATTAATAAGGGAAAGGAAACAATTTTTGCATTGAAATTTCCCAGTCGTTGAAACAATTAGGTGCTCTTTTTCATTCTTAATTGGCAATAATGGAATCCAATTTTGCAATGTGATGGAAGAAAAAGGGACTATGCATGGCGTTGAAATGATAATAACAATGGAAGAAGAGTAAAGGATCTGTCAAGGGCAATGTGGGAAAAATCAGAATTCAAGGTAAATATCTTAAATGACATGTCAATTTTTTATTGGTGGGACATCATAAGTAGCAGTTACAAGTTGCAACTGCTGCCACATTTTAAGTTACACGCTTTTCGTTTCCTTACTTTTCATTTCACGTTCGTGTTTTTTTTCTTCTTTCTTCTTCTTCTTCTTCTGTTTCGTCCACAAATTTATTCATAGCAATGCTTAAGGTACTTTTGCATTTTTCTTGTTTTCATTTTCGGTTCGTTTCGGTGACCATTAGGCTTACTAACGCTCCCAGTTTCCTCAACTTTCAGGCGACCAATTTATAACACAAAATAGAAGCCGAAACAACAATGCTTGCTTGAATTCAAATATCAGAAGCACATTGTGATGGAATTTGAGGAAGCGCATCACAATATACGCGCTATAAGATTCTTATATAGGCTTCTTGAAGATAATAGCCTCGCATTGCAAAATTCAAATTCAAAGGATGTCAGTGCTTTATACTTGCATTTTCTTATTCTTTTTGTCAAATGCTGCGTAGTGTGATTCCATAAGAAAACAAAGATAGAAAAAAAAAATATAAATTTTGCTTAAAATGTTCCCGTAGTATAAAAAAAAAAAAAATCATATTGTCATTTTTTTAACTACCACAATTAGGATTTTGACTTCGTGTATGAAAAGACTGATAGATTTTTGTTATAATTTCTTTAGAAGTCATACTTAGAGTAGAGTGATTTTTAAAGTGCGTGAAAATTAAACTCGGAAAATATTTACCAAAAGGAAAAATAAGCATCACATTGAAAGCATGCAAATAATATAATATTTTTAAATAGTTAAAAAGTATTTAATAAGGTGTAACTATTTTTGGAAGTAGATTATTCTGGTTTTGAAATTCAGTTCTGGGAGCTTTGTTCTAGAAGGAATTCTGTTTTGTGATTCTCTTTTGCAATATTGTTGATGCTGTATTCTATTCTATTAATAGTCTTTATAGCTAGTTAGACAAATCTGAGTGCTAATTGATTGGTAAATCTTGAGATGTATATTTTCTTTTGTTTGTGGCAGTTGGTTGATAGGGCACGAGCTTTATTGAAAAGTTTGCTTGATGTTGCTGTTGAAAGTGTTTTTGAGACTCATTTAAAGGTGCATATGGTTCATCATTTTACAATGAGACCCTTCTTTGTAGGAATAAAAATTGTGGATGAGATCATGATTCTTTTCCATCGTTTCTTCTATTTTTGACCTGAATGAATGAAAGGAATGGTATGCACTTTTACAGTAAGGCTTGAAATTCTAGCATCCGCTGAACTCAGTCCTATACCAACAGCATAAAGAATATGATTTCTTTTACTTAAGACATCCTTTGAACATGAAAAACACGTGTCCGTGCAGGATTCAAAGTCTCCAGTGGCAGTCAACATTTCTCAAAGCTCTATAACATATCCAACTTGCAGTAAAATGACTTCATTGAAGGATGAGCAGCCTCAGTGGAAATTACTATCAAAGAAAGAACTGCCAGAGCTGTCGAAGTTTTGCATTGCTTATGATGGAGGAACAAAATGTAACACACCATGCAGCATAGGTGAGGAAAACAGTGTGATGCAACAGAATTCAGTCAAGGAAACAAATCTACCTAATGACAATGGCATTTTTCCCAACATAGAGAGTAGTCTTAACAAACAACAGCATAATGATGTAAATGCTTTATATGGCGATGGTGAGCACACAGAAGAATCATTACAAATGTTTAATGCAAAAGCTGGTGAGCAAAATGAAGAGAATAATATGTCATTGCAGAATAGAATTCATGAAGCTCAAAGCAATTCTAATGCTGTCATACAGGTTGAACATTCGGATCAGAAGGGTGATTTTTCTGATGATTTGGTTAATGCAATCAAAAGAATTGAGTCCCGGATTTTGGCTTTCCAACTTTGTTCAAATTTAAGTGGTTCCACTAAGAACAGTGCAGGTCATCATACTACACATGAGGCAACAAATTCAGACAGTCCTGTAATAAAGAGAAACAATGGGGCTTCAGGAAGTCAGATGAGTAGTGGAAAGTCCCTCTTGGATGGACGTAGGTTGGTGAATCAGAAGAGATGTAAAGAAAGTTGTAAGGGTGAAAATTCTATTTCAGCAAATGCATTTGTGGAACCCTTTTGTGCTGTAAATGGATCATCGAGTCAGAGTCAGATGGCAAATCAGAATCGTTGGCATCATAATGGTGCAGAATCTGCAAAGAGCATTGATGTAGCAAAGCAGATTGGTACCGAGCTGGGATCAGTAGGAGAGCGGTTGAGAAGTCGGAATAGGATTCAAAATTCAGTACAAACCATAGCTAAGATAGATAGAGTCAAGTCGCTGAACAGGTTAGTTAATGGTGATGCCTATTTTGGGAGTCAAGCTAGTGAGTGTATTCAAGGTTTGAGGGTCCCTTTGAATCAAAATGAGAATACTAAGAAGCATTCCATGTTAGTAAGTAAAACAAATAGGGAAAGTATGGTCAGTTTAAATCCAGTGGCTTGGTCAAAGACTGATCAGAATCGGAAGGAAATGGATTCTGAATCTTCCTATGCACAGAAGTTAGCAGGATCAAAGGCCCTTATTACAAGGAGAGAAAAGCCACCACTTCATCAGATGGTAATGAAGCCAACTCTATTGGACCAGAGATCCAGTGAGATTAAGGTAAATTCCCATGAACACAGAGACTCTCCAGTTTTGGACAGAAGAACAACTCATAAGACTGGTCATCTTGAACCACGGAAGACAAGGGTTCTACAACAAGATCATAAACTGGAGGAGGCAACCTCAAACTCTGACTCTTCTCGCTTGAGTTCTTGGCAAGACAGTGCCAATAGTAGTAGTGACTCTGAGGACTACTCCTTACCAGATGGAACACAGTATCCCTCATCCGCAATGATGGTGGATGCAGCATATGAGGGCAGTTCAGAAGAGAGTAATAACTCATATCTCGAGAAGGATGGTGACCCTTCTCGTAGATTTGGCAGTTTCAAACCATATAGACATCACCGTGAAAGAAATCCTAAGGAAACAGTTGGAAGACTAAGGAGGCTGAAAAATAAGTTGGGATTAATCTTTCACCACCACCACCATCACCATTACCATCATCATCATGATGATGTTCATGGTCATACACATACTATGTGGAATCAGTTGCAGAATGTCTTCCACCATAAACACAAGCATGGGGTGACAACAAATAAAGTAGACAAAACAAGGAGAGGGGCTGTTGCAAGAGTGTTGCCTCGGAGAAACCAGGTCGGGCAGTTTCATAGACTTGCGGAAGGGGTCCTGAGACACATCCGGCATTCAAAGAAACCAAAGCCTTTCAAGCTTGATGAGATGAAACAGTTAAGGAATGGAAATTATCAGAAGAAGCCGCGTTGGTGGCAAAACCTTCGACCACACCGGAGAGTGAAGCTGAAAAAGAAAGGCCGAGTTAAAATGGGGTTTATGAGCCAAAAATCACTAAAGAACTATTGAGTTTGGGTGCACATTGGAATTTCTCACCTCGCATCTATTGCCTTCCAGTTCATGGTATTCAAGCTCCTATCAGATTGGCAGAAGAGGTATATCCTCTGATTTTTCTTCAATTTTTTTTTTTTGAATATTTTGGCTCTGTTGAATGGACGCTTTGTGATGCTTGAAATTTGATAGATATGGACCTGGTGGTGCAGGATTTTGTTAGTGACTGCATGGTGATTCTGCATTTTGTACGTGCTTTGTGATCCTGGATTTTACTAATATGTATGCAATGCACCATAATACTGGAGATACTTGTATTTTTGGGAACTCAGCACTATAGCAGAGTCCTTGCCTTTGTTTATTTGAAATTTTTGTTTTATAACTAAAGGTTTTGGGGTACTATTAGAACTTGGCATTAGATATTAACTTTGCTTTCCACAGAGACAGATCAAATATTTGAAGTTGTTTACATGTTTCTCTTAACCAGCGTTAAGTGTTGCATATTTTACTTAATATTCTAAGATCTCGTTTTAGGTAGCATATCAACTTCAACTTTGGTCTAGACCACTCCTTCCGAGTTCATTTAAAGTTGGTGACAGGATCTCTTGATAAATTATACACTAGACACCCTTTTTCTCTAACTGATACAATTATGTTCTAATTTCCCAAGTTGAAACCAAATTGTGGTTTGAAAGAACATAAACAATTGTTTAATACTCTAATGACATTGTTTAGTACCCTAGTTTCATACGGTGTCATGAAAGAAGGATGCATCTTTTTTTTGTGTCTATTTATTTACTGGTCTTTTTCTTGAGTTGTTACGCATTAGGCCTCTAGGCTGTTCTAAGATTGTCAGCAGAACCATTAAGGGTGTTAAGCAAATGAGAATACAGATAGTAACTTTTCCATGATTCATAATTGTTGGAAGACAGAGATAACAGAGGAAGCTTTTTAATATCATATTATTTTATGATTCAAAAGGTTAATTGTGGATCTCATTTCTTTTTCGTTTTTTCTCTGCATTTTTACTCAATCAAACAATAAAAAGATTATTTTTCTCCATTTTTTCTTTTCTATTTAAATTTATCCAAACAAAACGTTAATAATATTTTTTTTTATGTTCGGAAAATTAAATTGTAATTTAATTCTACATGAATCAATCTTTGCCTCCATGAGTTTAATTGGAGCAAAGTCTATTTATATTTACAATCGTTTTTTTTTTTTTTTTGTGACCAAATGCTGTTACGTATTATCAAAACAACTTATTACTTTCCTAACTCCCCATAAGTTTATATATATATATATATATATATTACTTTAATAAACTTTGCAATATTTCACAAAATAAAAAAATCAACTTTACAATAAAAATACAAGACTTATCAAAATTAACACATCAAGTCAAATATATTCAACTAAAGTACAAAACTCTTTTATATAAACAAACCTTTAATTCATCCAGGCCTCGTCAAATTCTCCGGCCCATGGGCTGAAGCCTGAATGAGTGCCGCATAGCCCGGCCCGGGCTCAAGCCCGAAACCTACATACCCGAGTTTCTGTTCCTCGTCCATTGTCTCCGTTTGAAACAGCTTCAGTTTCTGTCTCTTTCTTCGGCTGCTACGTTCTCTGAACTTCCATCGACGCGCCGGCAAACACCTTCTGCACGCTTCGTGTAACAGCAGAACCCAAGTAAAACCAAACACCCCTTTTCACCAATTCTTGTTTTAACTAGTATTTTGGTTCATCAATTTTTTTTACGCTACAATCTTGAGCTTTCTTTCAATTTCAATGTTGGTGTGAGGCTTGTTCTTCTTTGTTCTGGGCTTCGTGTTTTATAATTGAATTTCAATTGTAAGAGGGCGTAATAAAGGACTTGTGATTTTTTTTGTGTGTGTGGTTGAGATCTGTGAAACTGGAAATTGAAAAGTTGAAAAGTAAGCTGAAATTTCGGTATTTTTAGGGATTTGAGTGGGGTGAGAGAAATTGGGTTATGTTGAGGAAATTCAAAAGGGAGACGTTGAAGAAGATGGAAAAGGGTTATAATAGTAAATGAAGAGATTGGCTGTTATTTAAAATTAATAAATAACGATGAAATACAAATACTCTGGATAACAAACCAAATTGTTAAAACTCTCTTTGTATTGTAGCAGACCCTTAAGGTCTAATTGCAGTATGCATACTTATCTTGTGTTGGAGATTAGAGACAACCAGCTAGGGTTAAGTCTAGCAGAAGGGACTAGTCCCTCACAACATAGTGAACCAAGGTTCGAATTCCTGTTTGGAGAAATACATACCTCGAACACGATTATGGAGGATAACTGTGGAAAACCAAAAAAAAGATTAGAGATAGTCAGATAGACATTTTATCTATGGTCTAAACTGATGATGCATTTGATGCAGGAGTAGCATGCAATTTTTGTTTTCTCGTGTGAGTGTGACTATGGGGCAAATATGTTTAGTGGCGAATGGTCTATTTTCTAAGTTTTCTCACAGAAAATCCTTTTTATTTTCCATGTTTTGTTTACTAATAGAACTTTTGCTTGCAAGACTTGAACCCTCTGTTTGAAGAGTCCAGCAAATTGTGTCATGCTATCTTATTTGGGATAATTGAGCAATTGGCTGCTTCTTTGGTGTTGGATTGCATATCTGAGTTGCACTTGTAACTTTATGATTTTATTAACATGTGGAACATGAAATTAAGTCTTAATTCAGATGTACCTTTTTTCTTTTTCAAAAACAAAAAACTATGAAAACATTAGTATCTTAACTTACCAGCTTGTACTTAACAATTTGATAATGCATAATGTGAGTTATATGAGCTGGATAGCCATTGGTTCAATTCCTCAAGAGTTGAAATCATTAAGATTTCACCTTTCTTACAGGATTTGAAAGTGCCTCTTTTTGTTTGGCATCATATAAGATCTCTCTCTCTTCCTTTTTTCTTTTTCTTTTTCTTTAATTGGTATTTGGTACAAAATATATGATCTCTTGGTTTGATTGTAACTAAAATAATGAGAAGGTGAGTTTGTTTTATTCAAATGTAAAGATGCCAGCGTTAAAGGCTTGGTTGTTGTTCTTGATGTATAGTAGAAGCCAGTGTTCAGGTCTTTGTGATATTTGTGTGAGCAACATCTTTTGAATTTGAAGTACAAAACAAATTGATTTGCTAAGTTTAGTTGATATTTGTTTAACAGGAGAAAATGACAAATGAGAATACAACAGGCATTGAGATAGATTATGAATATGAAGATTGCAATAATTCTAAGCGCCCAAAAATGACTTCTAAAGTATGGGAAGAAATGCAGCGTATTCAAACCACTGAAGGTAGTAAAGTTCTGTGCAGACACTGCGGAAAACTGTTGCAAGATAACTGTGGAACTTCTCATTTAAAGCGTCATTTGATCATATGCCCTAAGCGTCCTAAACCAATGGATATTGTTACTCAAGATTCAATGCCGACTGTGTGTTTTAGAGGTCCTAGTAGTGTCAAAGGTAAGCATTATCTTTGTTCTCCCAAATTGATGTTATCTCCAAAAAAGAATTTGCTCATTTAGTTGCCATATAGTTGATCAATTTCCATTATAAAATTCTGTGGTAGATGGACCCAAACAAAAATCTGACTAATTATTAATTAACTGCTGAAAATGTTTTAAAAATTGGGAAGGACATGGCATGTAAATGGTTATAAGTTCAGAGCTTTTCTTGTAAGTATAGTTGATCACCTGCACTCGAGTCTGTTATATTGTTGTCTGCCTTAGTCACTGATAAAACTCAGTAGTTGATAAACTAATGCAACATGTAGTAGCTATAATAGCGTAAGAGATTGATTTGGACAACATTTACTATTTGCTTTACTGCGAAGTTATAATAGTTTGGTAAGGAGAAATTCTTTGCTATAACTATGGTGGCAGGTTGAGAAACTTGGTTTCCTGTCCTGTGTTTTTTTAATTACATTTTGCATTTCTTTCAATAGGAATGTGGCTATGCGTGATTTTACCATTTGTTCATAGAAAACACCTCTGGATTACCTTTCATTACCACTAACATATTTTTTCTTATTTTGTAGATTCTGGATTAAACACAGTGCTTATGGTTCGCCCATTAAAGGTGGAACCTGAATCTCAAATCCCATGTTTTTCTCAGACTCCAAATATTCGAGTTCCAACTGCTATTGCATCCATTGAAAATTCTCCCAGTCCTGTACAAGAACTACATCCAAAAACTAGTTCTGCCCTTTTGCTGCCTAGCATAGAATCTCCCAAGAATCAAGGGGAACTGTCTCTGGATGATGTAGAAATGAAAGCATTTTATGCTTCTCTTGATGCCGAGACCTCAGTTATGTCACCTTCTCAAGACACCACAGTCATTACTGAATTATCCAATTGCACACCTTGTGAAGAGACCAAGAAAGCATTGAAAACACTGCAGGACCTTTTTTCCAAAGACTTCTCTGATCTATTGCATACTGAACAATCTGGTACCATCAAGTCTGCCATAGAATACCTTTCCAAGTTGTCTGCAGACGATGGAATCTCAGCAGAAATGAGGTTGTTGGTATTAGAAGTTTCTAGAGAATTCACTCGCTGGAGTTGCGACTACAATGATGATAATAGGAAAATAGAGTCTGCCAGCACCAATATTTCAAAAGCAGATAAACTAGAAGGAAATCTTGAAGCTAACAAGAACGAGTTCAAGGAAGTTTTGTCCTTAGAAAATGAGTTGAGCAACCAGTTATCAAGTTTGGAGAAAAGGAAGAAAGAGCTAGAAGAGCAGATAAATGCAATTAAAGCTAACATTGCTGTTTTTCAATCGGCTAAGGTAACAAGTACAAAGAGAAAAAGGGAAGTTTTTGAAGAAGCAAAGATTCTCAAAGTACAAAGAGATGAGTTGAAGGAACAAGTGCCTCACTTGAGAAATGAGTTAGAAGTGGCCAAGAAAAACCAAGCACATATTCGAGCTGAATGGTCAAAGCTTGGAGAAAAATTTAACAAAAGCTTGAATGAGATGAATTGTGAGTACTTGGATGGTAAATCCATCGAGGATTGTCCTCAGGAAAATTCTATTTAAGAATCTGAATTTCAATTTTAACTAATATCAATACCTTCAATCTTCATACCGACTCCATGATTAGCTAAAAGTAAGCTCTGATATTTGTTATACCTATGCTGAAAAATGAAGCATTTTTACCATTGATTTTAATTTCATGATCTTATCTATAACAAAGAAAAAAACACGTTCTTATTTCGTTAGACGAAATATTTGCCCAAAGAGTTCCAAATATGTGATTTAATATTATTAGAAAAATCAAGTTATTGATTATAAACTGGTTTTGGTGATTCCAGATTTTACATGCTCACAAGATTGAAGGCATACTTAAGATAATTGCATGATTGGGTTTGTGAACTTCAAATGTTTGAATCCATATTAAAACATCTAAGCTAGGCAAAAGTTCTGATGCAAATACAATTAGAAATGTTTGAACATAGTTTTAAAAAATATTGATTTTGAGTACAAATTTTGCAACAAGAAACAAGCATTATGTTGTAATTCCATAAATTTTGTAATAAGAAGCCATGGCTGATCCCGACAGGTGCGAGGCAATGTGGGATGAGATTAAAACTTCTAAAAGTTAGGGACACTTGGGGAATTTGTCATGTTATGCATTTTTTTTTCTTTCGGAATGACCAATCCAGAAAAGGTATAAAAAAATCCCGAAAAAGATGTAGGAAACAATTTGCAGATGCAAGAAGGACAGCCCAAGACAGCTAATTTTTGCCGTTGGGTTCATGCGATGAAGACTGTCCCCTAATGTCGCTTTCTAGTTTATACTTTATATGTGGGGGAGAGAGAGTGAAAGATATATGGTTTGAAATTTTCAATATTTATTTAATTTAATATATTGTTATAATATTTTAATGCGTGATGAACATTTTATTGGTTATTCAAGCACACTTGCATATGTTGTCAATAGAAATTTTTTAAGTATAATGTTATATCAATTATTTTTTATTTTAAACATTTAATTTATATTTTTTTTTTACATTATAAATTTGATCAAATTTATATTTTTCTCACTCTTCCTGTCTAATAATACTGTGGGTGTGGGTGTGAACCAAATATTTTACTTAAAAATAGATGGCTATAACAAGTGAAAACAGACCTTTATTTTATTTTTTATTATCAGTCTGAAAACGAACACTTGTTGTGGGAACACCTAGGTCCCACTCTTCAGGTCCAGTTACAAACCTACACAATGCTAAAAGGTTGTTGCTTGTCTTGACCAAAGGTGGAGACTTTTTGAAACCTCACATAGTAAGGCTCAATATTATCCCCCACAGCGATGACTTTGGTTCCATCAGCATCTTCAAAAGTCCCCACAGGAGCACACAACACACCATAAACACTGGGGCAGAACTTGAAGCTGTAAATCTCATAAGCATGATCCCCTTCAAGCCTCTCAATCTTGAACTTGCTAGTGATATCATTGGGGTCACCATTGGTGCTCACAAACCAGAACCCTGACCCTACCTTGAGGAGCCTCCACACTGTTGGCTGGTTACACACTGTCACCACAGGGAAATCAATGATTAGATCAGTGAGTGTTGGAACATGGTCAAGGCCTGGTGCTAAGAATGAAACTGGGGTGCCAATGAATGAAGGGTCACGGATAACATCAAGAGGGCATGTCTTGTTCCTTGTTTGGCCTAGTGTGAGGCCTCCTTCATCAGCCCAAAGTGGCCATACGTAGTACCCTACTCCTGGCTCCAAAGGGTTCCCTTGCTTATCAACCACTGGCTCTGGTTCTGCTGCTAGGAGGGGTTTTGTGTTGAAGGCCAAGAGAAGGAAAAAACATAGGGGAAGGGAGTGAAACTTGGCAATGGAAACCTTCATTGTTTTTATTTCTCTCAGATTATTGAGGCTATGTAATTTGTGTCTGTGTCATGTGTCACAATATCAGAATGCATCCTTATATAGTGCTGTATAAGGTGAAAATGAAATTTTGGCATGAGGGGATGATATGCTTTTGATAACAGGGTTTATGTGGATCCTTCAACAAAGATTTTTGGTAGTTCTTTTGTCTTCTTGATATTGTGATATAGAAAATAAAATAAAATGGGTATGCAGCACGAGGGTATTTGTTTTGAAATAAAATAATAATGAGATCTTAAAATGCTATTTAACATTTGAAGAGAGAGGTAAATGATAAAAAAAAGGTGTCTATTAGCAATATATAGTAATAAGAAATAAAGATAAAAAAAATGAAAATATTGATATAAAGGGGAAAAAACAAAGTTTCTAACAACCATGATTGTGGTTTTAAATTGGCGTAAAAAACAACTGATTTGATGTAAAGATGTTAGGTGACTAGGTGAGTATAGAAGAAAGTTGATACTCGATAACTCTGAAAACATATAATTGTTCTGTTCTCAATTATTAATTTTAATTTATATTATATTTGCCTCGAGTGGCACGTTCACGAGGAACGAGGCACAGGGCCAGAGGGTGATTAATTTAGAAATAAGGAAAGATTAAATTTTTTTTAAGATTTGTAATATTTTTTGCTTTAGTAATAAATTTCAAATTGAGATCTTATAATATCTTTAATGAATTTCATATGAATTTCACTTTTAAATTTTTAATTTTGATTAAATTAAATTTAATTAATTAAGTAATAAATTTTAATTAATAATATATAGAAAAAAATATATTAACATTAAAAAATGACAAAATTTAAATAATTTTTATTTATAACTAAATGTTAAATAAGTGAAAAATATATGAAATTGATGATAAAAAATACAAGACATTAATTTTAAAGAAAAATTAATTTTCATCATTTTTGTAACTGAAATGTTCCCAAATATGCTCTACCAAGTCTGCTTGAAGTTGTTGATGAATTCCTCTTGTATGCATAACACGTCTTGTTTGCAAGTATGCAACAAAGTCACGATGAGCACCATGAGATACTTCAACATTTGAAATGTCATTATCTACGTGATCATAATCAACATCGACATTACCACTAAATGTATCTTGTTCGTCTTCGACAATCATGTTATGCAATATAATGCATACCAACATTATATCCTTCATTGTATCCATGTTCTAGGAACGCGATGGACTGCATATAATTGCGAATCGAGATTTGAGCACACCAAATGCTCGTTCAACATCCTTTCTCACCGCTTCTTGACATTTTGAAAATAATTTCCTTTTCGGACCTTGTGGCATTGGTATGGTCTTTACAAATGTTGCCCAATTAGGATAAATACCATCTGCAAGATAGTACCCCATATTGTATGGAGTTCCATCAATTGAAAATTGTCCTGGAAGAGCTCGACCTTGCAAAACCTCATCAAACACAGGTAATTGATTTAACACATTAATGTCATTGTTTGAACCCGCAATTCCGAAAAATGCATGCCAAATCCACAAGTCTTGTGAAGCAACTGCTTCAAGTATTATTGTGGGTTTGTGATGATCACCTCTACGAAATTGACCCTGCCATGCAACTGGACAATTTTTCCACTCCCAATGCATGCAATCAATATAACCTAACATACCTGGAAACCCTCGTGCAGCTCCAATTTGTAGAAGGCGGTTTATGTCATTGTTGTTGGGCCTTCTCAAGTACTCTTCTCCAAATATCTCAATGACACCCCTTACAAATTTTTGTAAGCATTGAGTTGCGGTGCATTCGCCAATTCTAATGTACTCATCAACACAATCAGCAGGTGATCCATATGCCAATATACGGATAACTGCAGTACACTTCTGCAATGGCAAGAGACCCATTCTACCAACAACATCAGGTCTCAATTGGAAATACTCATCGTGGTTACTAAGAGCATTCAAAATTCGGTTAAACAATTGTCGCCGCATTCGGAACCTATGTCGGAATTGAGTCTTGTTTTGAGAGTGACATTATTATTTTAGGACAAAAATTCTAAGTCTTATTATAAAACAACCTGAATTTATGTAAAGCGATCTTATCTTTTGTCATTATTATTTTAACTTTAATTATCTAAACATTATGTCATAAATACTTTTTTGATTTTGTCAATAATTAATATTCATTAGAGAACTTGACTAATACCTTTAATTAGATCTTATCTTCCAATTTCATCATCAAAACTTAAAATTGAGACATTACCTAAAGGATTCTAGTCCAATTACACTCAAACAAACAACTTATTTTCATAAAAAAGAAAAAGGTCTAACTTACATAAGCTAGGTAGTAAGTGTTTCATAGGTTACCTAGTTTGTTTTTACTCCTATTTATTGTGAATGATGATGAAAGAAATGAGAGTATGTAAAAAAAGGAATGTGTGAGTGTTGAGTGAGGAAAAAAAGAAGAGCAAGTGATGAATTCATTATTCATGTGTGTGTAGTGTTTTACAATGTGTTTGTTTTTAGGTATGTGTGTGTTCAAGAGAAAACAAATAACAAAAAACTTAGTTAAACCTTAAAAAATAATTGACTTTTTAAGAGTAGTCGAGGAGTACATCCGCATCATAACCTTAGTGAGTCGGTCACTGGAGACCACAATTATGAGCTTAAACCATTCCTTCTTTTATATGGCAATTGCTTCTTACACCTCCATAATTTCTTCCTGAACCATTTTAGCCTTTTAGAAAGCCTAATCTGAAATGTAATTTTACATTTTGAATTAGCCTTTCTGAAATGTAATCGGAAATGTAAATTATATTCCAGAATAAGGTGCAGGAAGTAAATCCAGAGGTACAGGAAGAAAATACCTTTCTATATTTACTAAGTGAGCTCTCACATGTCACAACTCACAACCTTGATGCATCACCTAGATAGCGATCGCAATATCGTTTGTCTTTTCAACCCAAACACCATTGCCAGTCTACAAAGCAATGCCACTTCAACGGTAAAGATTAATTACATTTAATTATGCAATCAAATCAAAAACTAATTAGTATGCTAAATAGTCAATTACACAAGCTATACAACAATGTATATCTATCTAGACTCAAATTCCCCGTGACACGATTGTGTGAGAGAGAGGCTAGCAATTCACGTGCTAAACAGTGTGTCCCATAAACACTAATATTTTTGTTTTCTATCACATTATAATATCCATCATACTTACGTCATCTTTTTTTTTTTTATGTAAATATTGCAAGGTATTAAATAACATGTGAGTGTCCACTAATCATGCAAATATGATAGTTATAATATTTTCCTCAGTCTTATTAAATGATACTTATATTATCTTAGAACATATGAAACACAGAAACACTGGTATCTATATAAGCAAAGGAACCAAATTTCATTTCTCTTATTTTATAGTAAGAAAAAAGATTTGCAAATCTTAAAACAGAGAGACGAGAGGACTCCTCCTGTGCTATGTGAACCAAGAAATGAAA
>PYAF01001262.1:290000-360255 GCA_007407185.1 Glycine tomentella
TGGTCTCACTCCAGGTCCAAAATTATATCGTCAATGCGTTCCAAGAATAATAAAAAAATTATTTTAAATTAATCACTAGTGTGCTACTCGTGACAAATATAATATGAAGAAAAAACTAGAATAGAACAATTTTATATTTTGGTTCTTGTCCGATATCAACTTTCTGCTACACTCACCTACCTTCCTTAGATCAAATCAAGTTTTTTATGCCAATAGTTAGTCTCGTGCTAAAAAAAACAAATTTCTATATAATAATTAGATCTCATTTGTAAATATTTTTTAAAAATATTCTTATCCGTTGAATTTTCTTTCTCACTCACATCCATCTTCCTCTCACTACTCACTTTTATTCTTCTCTTCCTCACAGGACCTCTGTGCGACCCCCCCCCCCCCTTGCTTGTTTTGTTTTTTCTTCTTCATCTTTGTTGCATTTTCATTGTTCTTCTTCCTTACTATTATTGTCTCCTAATGATAATTTTGGCAAAAAAATTAAATTATATTAGTTTAAATAAAAAATTACTTAAATGCTACAACCTGCAACTTATTTTCAAAAGTGTACCACTTGAATACGTCTTAGGAATACGTGTTGAATGACGTCCTTCATTTTGTGTGACTAGACAATATACATGCATTTATTATATATACATATATAAAGTAGAGTTTATTTATTTTTGAATCCAGAAACCCTAAGTCTGTAACCCAAGTTCGAAACCCTAATAACAACCTAAACCCTAAACCTAAATCGAAATCCATCAATCTTAGGACTGTAACCCAAGCCCTAAAACCCTAATCACAACCTTAACCCTAAACCTAAACTGGAATCCATTAACCCTAAAAAGATGATCATTAGTAATTTCATTCTTGAATTGAGCACATACAGGTTTGCCAAACAAAACCTTTGTTTGAGTTTCTCGATCTTGTCTTACCTTCTTGTTTAAAGATCTCATTTCACAAGAACCTCCAAGTTTTCATCATTTCATGAATCTATCTTGTGTTGTTGTTTACTTTTAATTTTGTTTTTTTAATAGTGTAAGTATATGAGCTAATGTTAAATAAGGTAAACGGTGCAAATGACATATTTCATAACATGTTTAAAAATTACATAGCCAAATACAAAAATGAAAACTAAATTAAATAACAAAATATCAAGTCTATGAAGGAGGAGGCCACGGATAATGATGCGCGTAACGAGGTGGCAATCTGCATCTCTATAGTCCACGCGAGTACTCATCAGCAACATAATATGGAAGTGGAGTGTCTTCGACTGGCATATGTGGAGGATAATATGTATGGCCTGCTTCAAAATTCAGTTGACCATACAAGTCGTCCTCATCTGCAGCATCCCAATCATGAGACCCCGAAAACATCAATCAAACGACCTATTTCATCGTGCACATAGTCCAATCCGTAGTTTCCAAATTGGTCAGGCGTCGTCACAAAATACAAATTCTCCATACCATTAACCTATATGCCACAACATAGTTACATTAACAACTATATCAAATAATGAAATAATAAATATTGTGCAGGTCTACACAATTCTTCCTCAAGAATTAGATTTACACAATGAAGATCTTAAGAGATGTTTTATTGTTAGATTTGAAAAAATCATATCTTTAAATTTAAGATCTATCCCCAAAATTCAATATTAAAGATACTTTTAAAAGGATTAAATATAACCTAAAACCTAAATGGTTAGTGGATGGAGTTAAACACGTATATTATAAATGAGCTTGCTAATTAGCAAGAAAACAATTAGCACGAATTCACATAAATTTTAAATTAACCCATCATAGTATTACATGTACAATAACGAGCAGCAGGAGGAGGTTCATAACAATTACAACTAAACTCTCTTAAATTGCACTTCTTGATTAAAAAATCAAAGATAAAGAATTATAATCAATAGTATTGCAATTATTTCTCTTATCATACCTAATAGATCTTGTTTATATTATGGTGAAGAATAACATAACAAGTGACTTGCAAATGTGGTTATTATATTATTAGTTAAAGCTTTTACTTGATAAAGTGTAAACACCAAAAAAGTTTTAAAAAAAAACATTGTTTACGCACTAAAAAGAAAAATTCAAAAAGGTTTAATAAAAAAATATTAAATCCTAAAATTTATAATAACTAAAATTATAAAATTTTAAAAGACTAAACATAAATTCAAGTACCAAATTTTTAGTTGGGAAATGTTTTTTTTCTTTTTTTTTTTTTTTAAAAAAAGATAAGGGTACATTATCTACGTCCTAAAAAAAACCTTCTTTATGGACGACTCGTGATTTTTTTAATGCACAAATTTTTATGTTCTAACAACATGAACTATAATCCAATTTTATTTTGATGAACTACTTATCCTTGCAAAGAACACTGCGCAGTTGTGCAGACCTTGACCAACTAAAACGAATCCATGCACTGTGTGCGACACTAGGATTCCTACACACCCAAAATCTCCAACAACATTTATCATGCAAGTTGCTTCAAAGTTACAAGAATGTTGGAAAAACAGAACAAGCACAAAGGGTCTTTGATCAGATTAAGGATCCAGATATAGTATCATGGACCTGCCTCCTCAACCTCTACCTCCACTCTGGTCTTCCTTCCAAGTCCCTCTCAGCGTTTTCCCGTTGCTTGCATGTGGGTCTAAGACCTGATAGCTTCCTTATAGTTGCAGCTTTATCCTCTTGTGGGCACTGCAAGGATTTAGTTAGAGGGAGGGTTGTTCATGGAATGGTGTTGAGGAACTCTTTGGATGAAAACCCAGTTGTGGGGAATGCTTTGATTGACATGTATTGTAGAAATGGTGTGATGGGAATGGCTGCATCGGTTTTTGAGAAGATGGGGTTCAAGGATGTGTTTTCTTGGACTAGTTTGTTGAATGGGTACATAATGGGTAACAATCTGAGTTGTGCTCTTGAGTTGTTTGATGAAATGCCGGAAAGAAATTTGGTTTCTTGGACGGCTATGATTACTGGGTGTGTCAAAGGAGGAGCTCCAATTCAGGCTTTGGAGATGTTTAAGCGGATGGAAGCTGATGACGGGGGAGCTCGTCTTTGTGCGGTTTTGATTGTGGCGGTGCTCTCAGCATGTGCTGATGTTGGGGCTCTTGATTTTGGTCAGTGCATACATGGTTGTGTTAATAAAATTGGCCTGGAGTTGGATGTCGCGGTGAGCAATGTTATGATGGATATGTACTCCAAAAGTGGGAGGCTTGACTTGGCTGTAAGGATATTTGATGATATCTTGAAGAAGGATGTGTTTTCGTGGACTACAATGATATCAGGGTATGCCTATCATGGGGAAGGGCACCTTGCTTTGGAGGTTTTTTCTCGCATGTTAGAATCAGGGGTTACCCCTAATGAGGTAACCCTGTTGTCAGTTTTAACTGCTTGTAGCCATGCTGGGTTAGTAGTGGAGGGAAAAGTATTGTTCACTAGAATGATTCAGTCCTGTTACATGAAGTCAAGGATTGAGCATTATGGATGCATAGTGGATCTTCTCGGTCGAGCAGGATTGCTGGAAGAAGCAAAAGAAGTGATTGAGAGGATGCCAATGAGCCCTGATGCTGCTATATGGAGATCATTACTGACTGCTTGCTTAGTCCATGGGAATTTGAACATGGCTCAAATTGCAGGAAAGAAGGTAATGGAACTTGAACCAAATGATGATGGCGTTTATATGCTTCTATGGAATATGTGTTGTGTTGCTAATATGTGGAAGGAAGCCTCAGAGGTAAGGAAGTTGATGAGGGAAAGGAGGGTCAGAAAAAGGCCCGGGTGTAGTATGGTTTATGTGAATGGTGTTGTTCAAGAATTCTTTGCTGAAGACGCATCGCTTCATGTTAGTGCAGAGCTTCGCCACTTGCTAAAAGGAATTAAGGAGCATTCAGAAACACGTCAATTTTAACAGCATTTATGGTGTGGAGGTCTTTGCAATTGAAGCAAATGACGGAGAAGTGGACTAAGAAACTAGAATTTCTGCATCCGTTTCATTCCTTCAATCCTTGAGAAATGTGGCGATTTCAATTAACAAAGTTCTGAACAATTTATCTTTTTGATGCATAAAGAGACATGTTTCCAACCAAATCAAGTAATTTAAAATTTGTGGCAAGTCAAATTTAATAGTGTATATATGTTTATTCTCTTAGAGAATTATTTGTTAGAAATTTTTTTAAGTATATATGATTATTTACACGGTTTGACCCTCATCTCGTTCCATATACGCTTCTTTAGCATGTGGGAATTTTGTTCCACCTTTATGTTATTATGATGGTTTGGGGTGACTCTTACCACTTGTAATTAGCTAGGAGTGATAAAATAGAACCAAATTTTATGGATATCCACAAGTTAAAAGGATAATTATTAGTTTATTGGAATTGGGGATAAAGACAAGTATTTATTCGCATTTTTTTTGGGAATGAGCATGTATACGAGTATTTTAGTACCCATCTCGTCCTACCCTGCATATATGTGTCTTATATTTTATATATTAATGTAATTAAAATATGTTATACTTAAGTAATAATTTATATTATACAAATATATTTTATAAAAATTAATTATATTTTCCGAATTTTATGACTAACAATAACAATCTAACAGAGAAAAAAAATCCTAATTCAACATTGTTGTATTAAATATGTTTCACATTCTATATAAGAATATTAAACTATTATTTACTTTTATGTATAAATTTATGACTTTGTTGATAAGTTTTTTTAGATTGACTTTCAATTCTGACCTAATAATTTGTGTTGTTTGGTGCTTCAAATTAGTAGTATAGATTCGTACATATTTAATTACTTTTGTAATGTTAGAAGATTATATTTTTAAATGTTGTTTACTTATGACTTAAGATTGGAGGAATTATTATTATATTTGTTTGTTTTTAATATTACTTCCACTCCAATATATAAGAAATAAAATGCAACATTTTCTTGGTTCTAATTATAAGAAACATAAGACTACTTTATTGTTAAATTTTCATATAACCCATAATTAACTATGAGGTCTGTTAATGATATGTATTCATTTTCTTGTGAAAATGAGCGCATTTATATATTGAGCTATCAACAAAACAATATATACTCATTGATTCAAAAAATCTTTGAAAAATAATCACCTCTTAAACTATTTAATGTCATGGATAGTGTTGAAAAAATTAAAATTTATGATAAATTAACTAATTTAATCACTTATGTTGATCTTGACGAATTAAATAATTGTTTCCTATATATAGAACCATAAGTAGTATTATGTGTGGATGTTTTTAAATTATATTTGAGTTACTTAAGAGTAAATTTTTATATACTTTTAGTAATTTTTAATTAATATATTTTTATTAATTTATTAATTTTATATATAAGTAAAGTGTGGGTCAAACTTGCATATAAGAGTATATAAGTATTTAATGAGTACGAGAATGAGAAATAAAATTGCCACCCACACAGGTATGAGATTGGGTACGAATATTTTTTAAAAACGTGAGTATGAAAACGAGTGCTATAGGATCCAATTCAGACACTACACATTATTATCTCTAGTTACTACTTGATTATTGCCTTTTCAACTTGATTATGCTTCATATATCTGTAATCGGGTTGGCAGTTTTTAGCATTCGTTTGGTGGAGATGATGGTTTGGAGTCAATCCTTTGTTGATCTCCTCCTTTACTTTTCTTGAAAATGTTTAGAAGTCAGAAACTTTAAACAAGCAATACATTGCTCAGCTTCATATATGAACATCACCCATATACATATGTGGATCTTGACACTTCATCAGACTAGAAGATTAGAAGTATAACCATTGAGCTTTATGCTCGTTATGATGATATTTAGGCATGTGTCACACACGATTAATGAACTTCTCCTTCTTAACACGAAGCATCAGATGTAACAAATTTGTATTTTAGGAAATTCTTAAACCAGATGGCCGAGAGTTTTGGGTGTCTTTTCAGTCCATTATTGTAATCTACATAGTTGATTCCAAATCTATAAGTGAAGCCAGAATTCCATTCATAGTTATCAATCAATGACCATGCGAAATATCCTTTTACATTCGCACCATCCCTGATAAATTCATAACCAAAATTAGGGATGCATTAAACATATATGTAACAGATCAATTAAGAAAAAAAAGACTAACTTTATGTATGATAGCACTTACTTGATAGCAGTTTGAAGATAATAGAGATGACCATAATGATAAGCAATCCTAGGTATGTCTACTAGGGCTTCCTCAAGCGAGAGTGTTGGATCATTGAACTCATCTATTCCTATATATAAAAATTAAAAAATTGTTTCAATAAAAATATGTATGTCAGAAGGAAATAAACATGAGCATAAATTCTCTCAAAATTAGTACAACGAAAATTAATCTTGCACTAACCAATGATCTCATTTGAATATTTAATAATTAGATTAGAAGAAAATACAATTGATGTATTACCATTTTCAGTGATATAGATCAAAGGGTTGTTGTACTTTGTTTTAATATAGAGCAACAGTTTGCGAATTCCTTTTGGATAAACAGACAACCATTTTGAAGCAGCCTACAAGTACAGTTATCCTTTACTTCATCAAGCAGAATAACTGATTAAATGAAACATTGACATGTAGTTGATGATATTTCATTTAAACCATTCGCATACATACCTTTGGACCAATAGGTATCCCATTACGCTCATCTGTCAACATTAAAAACATCATACAACACTACTACAAGTTAATAATAGCAATCATGATCAACAACTGTTTTTTTTTTTTTTTGTTCTTCAAAACTAAATGGAATTGAATTAATTAATACATTAAAGTACATATATTTAAGATCTCATAAAAATGCACGCACTTGTAAGAATAGCAAGAGAATCCGTGAGGTAGCTAGGCATGGCTTCACTTAATTCAGCTGCATCGGTGGCGTAATAGGTAGTGTAGTAGTTTAATCCAATAAAATCGAAGGACCCTTTTACAAACCTGGCCTGATATGTAGAGAACTTTGGTAGTCTACTCCCCACCAGAGACTTCATGGAACTTGGATAATCACCTACTGTCATTGGATCCAAAAACCTGAAATACACATGCTCTCTTGATAAATATCATTTCATTGCCGTAATTTCAAATGACAAAATAAGCTATACTGGATGGTGTATGATTAGTCCTCTCCTCACAACAAAGGTCTAAGTTTAGGATATTATAGTTTCACATGTGAATTTTGGTTCATAAAGCACTTACCATCCAAGCATGAAATCAATGGCTCTTTGTGCAGCATGGTGATCCAATTCTGTATCATAGAGTGGTATAATCCAATGACACACTAGTGTTATCCCTATCCATCCCTCTTGAGATGCCTGTGTCCACAAAGTAAAGGTATGTTTAGGACTCAACATTATTTTAGGAAATGCATAAACTTTCATCAATTGAATTTTCAAAATACAAATATATAGAAAAACCTGACCTGATACTTAGTCCTGTAGATGTTGACAGCAGTTGCATGAGCAAGTAACTGATTGTGAGCCACAACATAGGGTTCAGTGGCTGAATCCCCACCAGTGCAATTTAGGTTTTGCCAAGGTGAACATCGTCCAGGTGGTGTATCCCCTTCAGCATAGCCATGAGTGCTGAAGGTCCAGGGCTCATTCAAAGTAATCCAATACTTCACCCTATCTCCAAATTCCTTAAAGCAAAGTTCGGCATAGTCTTGAAAATCATTCCTGGAGATAGTGATAGAAATAGGAAAAAAATAGCAAGGTAAAAGGATCTTTACATAATAATTATATTGATTAATTATTAACTTTTAGATATGTGAATTACACTATTTTAGGACTTAAAAAGCCACCATATTCGTCTTCTAAGGTTTGAGGAAGGTCCCAATGAAAGATGGTCACAAAGGGTTGTAAACCTGCATTGGTGGATGTAATATTTGAAGTAATAACTATTTTAGACCTAAATCAAAGAAATTAAAAAGTAATGGAATAAATAAATAAATAAATATTAGATGACCTTTGGTTAGCAGCTCATTGATGAGATTGTTATAATAGTTAATTCCCTCCTTGTTCACACCTCCTCTAAGCTTTCCTTCTAAATTAACCAAGAGATTTAAGATTTAAATGAATATAATCATATATTTAAGAGAGAAGTAATTTTTATTAGAGTGGGATTAATGTCTGGTAGTGGTAGTGTGCAAAGTTAACGAAGTTTGCTATTTCTTACTTGGCAGTATTCTGGACCAAGAGATGGAGAATCTATAAGCATCCATATTCATGTCTTTCATGATCTTAACATCTTCCTGTATTATGAATTATGTTTTTGGAAAATTCAAAATTATGTTATTTCTATATTGTTTTTTTACATGTCCGTTAATATATTTTACCTTATAACGATGGTATTCATCGACGGCTACATCTCCATTACTTCTGTCCATTATTTTATCTGTCATAGTTCGGTTAGAATATGGTGAAGTTCAGAACTGGTGACATCTCAAACAAATGAAGGATAATTAACAATTAGAATAACTAAATAAACCGATAAACCCTGCAAAAATTTTACTGACAAAATTAAAAAAATTATGTATGAATTTTTTCATCAATAATGTTAATATTTTTTAGCGTCAGAACATTGCATTTCTGTACAATGTTATAACCCCTACGATATATATAAGCTTCTTTTTCTAGAAATTAATAAATTCTGAATAATTTTGTGACTTATATCTATTTTATATGTTTGCCACATAAAATATATAGCTATAGACTTGTTGCAATATAGCTGAAACTGATAACTTAAGACAACAGAGTTGGTTTCATGGCATCATGGTTTGGCTCGTAGCTTTTCCTAGATTCATTGACAGTATTGCATGTGATTTAATTTCAACTGTTCCATTCCATTGACAATATTTTTCGATATTAATTTTTAAGTTTAAATATATTTTTGTTTCTATAGTTTATTATTTTCTCATTTATTTTATTTGTATTTTTTTTTTATTTTAGTCTTTCTAACATCTGTTTATTTTATTTTTTGTTCTTTTTAGATATATTATAATATTTTTGCATTGTTAAAAACACATTTTTATTGTTAAAAATAATATTTAAAATACTTTAAGACGAAAAATAAAACAAATATATTTTATAAGAATTAAAATATATATTTTTTCAAAACAAAAACCAAAAAAATATATATTAAATTACATAGACATACAAAAAATATAGTTAAACCTAATTTCTATTTTATTTTTCCTCTATGTTATTTTTTATCTATTTTCTTTTATTTTCTTTAACAACAAAAAATGCTCACTATCAAACATTATTATTATGCAATGATTTAGTCTTCTGAAGGAGGGTCCTACCAATAATTTACGCATCCTCTCTCTTCTCTGTGCAGCTAATCACAGAAGACCGATCATGTGGTGACGTAGTCAGAATTCACTTTCTATTATTTATTCCTTCTCCTTTTCTCCCTTCTAATTCTAAAACTATTAAACATTATGATATTGTGTTTTCCCTTTTACCAAAAAAAAAAAAAAACATTTTGATATTTAAAATTAGGGCATACAAATCAGAGAATGCTTTCTTTTTTTAAAAATCCAATTAAATTAAAGAATTTTTTGGGTTTTCTTTAATAAGAATTTAAGAAAATTAGTACATATTGAATTTATCTTAAAATTATATATTTTAAAAAACTATCTCTAACATCAATTAGACATACTCTTTTTTTCTAGTAATATTTTTTATTGACTTTATTTTTAAAATATTTATTATTATTAATATGTTTATTATATATTTAATTTAGTTTAATTAAAAATAAAGTTGCTACAACATCCTATATATGGAAATTTAATTAATGTTAGAGATAATTTTAAAAAATACGTACAAGAAGATTCTAAAAATATCAAATAACCAAATTCAAAAGTCAAAACTTTAAAATAAAAATATTGAACTTATAAAATATAATTGGACATTGACATTAATATAGGCACATAAGGAAAACCTGGATAATTATGAGTGAAAGTATCCCATATACTTGGTCCTCTGCCACCAACATTTGCTGCACCTTCATACTGAAAAATATGCATAAATATATAGCTATATACCATCACATGCATTTAAGCCATATATAGCATATAACTTAATTAAGATTATATAAATTTTTAACGTACCTGGTAAGCAGATGATGCTGTTCCAAAAATAAAACCTTCGGGGAAACTACTCCGATTAAGGGATGTAATAATATCATCGTTGGTGAACACAGTTGCCGCTTCAATTATTATCACAGAACCAAGAATCAGTAAAACACTAAAATGAAGAACGACATTCAAATTCAATGCCATTACTACAGGATTTGCTTCACTTCAAATAATGTTACGTAGCTAGGGGCATTATATAACGAACTTAGGGGGCATTATTAAACACGAAATTATCGAATGTAATCCATTATTGGAAGGCAAAGATAATATATATTAATTAAAATTAAATCAGGTTTTATGAATAAAGTCCACTCATGCCTGATGCTAGCTAGCGCTGCGTCAAGCACACATCGATATCTTACCAAGATTAGCAAAATATTGCTGATGCGGATATTAGTAATTTTTAATAAGTGATATACAGTTAGTAAATAATAATTGAGTTTGATATTTTATCATGTGTGTGGAAAAGAAAACGTGGCTGAGAAAAGTAATGCCAACTTAATTTAGTGATCTTTATATTTCAAAGGAATTGGTTTCAAGCTGTAGACTAGACATACAGTGTTCATATTTCTAACATGACATTTTATCAGCTAAAATAAAATATTTATTCCTCAAGAGTGACATAAGTATATATATTCTAAATCAAATCAACTTCATGTAGCATCTTTACGAAACACAGCAACCAGAAAAATAGAAATGTACATATTTGATCCAGTTCCCCTACAATCACTGCATTTATCACATCTTAGAAGAAAAGAGGCTTTCCATGTCTCTCTATATTTAAAGTAAAAAAGGAGAAACAATGGAGTTTATTAGTATTAAATAGGGAGTGAGAGTGTGCAATAATTTCGAAACTAAAATTTATGTAGTTAGTAGGTTGACTATGCAGTTAAAACATAATAAATTTTGCAGATAAAAAAACATAATAAAAAAAATTGAAGACAAAAAAACGGGTATCATCATCATAATGGTTATATAGATTATAATTATAATTAATTAATATCACTTTCTTGGAAACTATTTAAAATCTATCGGCAGATTGCAGCGGATCTATACTGCTATTATATATTCTTGTGGTTATTATATTTGAGACCGACAGAAAGTGAAAAAGAAGGAAGTGTCGTTTTCCCTAATTTTTTCACGGACAAAAAAAAAAGTTACACCTAAAACCTATCATACACCAAGTGAAGAAAATTTGAGAAAAATGTAAATATAATAAGTGATATAATTAATGGAATAATAAAAGAGTGATAAAAAATAAAAATATTTAAAATTATAGAGTATTTAAATTTTTTTTTTCACATGAAACATATAAAGTCCAAGTTTCATGATTCTTTTCTTTATTTTTGAATTTGTAACTTCTGAGTTTTGACAAACACGAGAGTATGAGCGAAACGCAAAAGTGTGTGTGTGCCGGGTGCATGTTTGTGAATAGTAAGATATCATAGTCATGTTTACAAAAATTTCTCCATAAAAACTAGTCCATGTTTTCAAAATAATGATTGTCCTTAAATAGATAAAAAGAATTCAATAATAAATAAATAGAATAAATAATTTTATAAATTAATTTATATTGTTATTATTTTATTTATAAATTTATTGTTCGTCATTAATATTATAAGAAATATAAAAGAAAAAATAATTATTATTACGTTAAAAAAATTATAATAACAATTATTTTGAAATAACTTTTTCTTTATAACAATTATAATGAAACAGAAAAAATTATCAATAATAAGTAGGTTCCACTTCACGAAGGTAGATGTGAATCATAATGTCTCAATAAATAAGTGTCCCACCACACCAACAACCCGTGATATTTCAGTTAATAACATTAAAACAAGGTTTCTGTTCTGTTCTACGGTTCTACCAAACAAAATCAAAAGTTTTTCTCTTCTTTGAACTAACAACACAGCTACGAGTCACACTCTTGCTAGGATCCTCCCACTCACCAAACCAATGTCTGGTTCTGAAGGTGTTCATGTTGGTTTCCTTCCAAGTGCTGGCATGGGTCATCTTAACCCATGTCTCAGAATAGCAGCATTGTTCCTCCGCTATGGTTGCAAAGTCACTCTCATCACTCCCAAACCCACAGTCTCTCTCGCTGAATCAAACCTCATCTCTCGCTTTTGTTCTTCTTTCCCTCACCAAGTTACCCAAATAGACTTAAACCTCAACCCTTTGGATCCAACCACAGTTAACACCAACGACCCTTTTTTCCTTCAGTTCGAAACCATTCGTTGTTCTCTTCACCTTCTATCTCCAATCCTCTCTTCACTGTCAACACCCCTCTCTGCTTTCATCTACGATGTAAGCTTAATCTCCCCTCTCCTTCCAATCACCGACAAACTCTCTTGTCCCTCTTACATTTACTTCACCTCATCAGCTAGAATGTTCTCTTTCTTTGCACACATTTCTGTTCTCGCAGCCTCAAATCCAGGTGAAAACGTCCCTTCTTCGTTCATTGCTGATGCTGTCAAAATCCCGGGGCTCGCATCACCAATACCAAGATCCTCGGTTCCTCCTTTGCTTCTTCAACCTAACAATGTCTTTTTGAGAATCTTCATGGAGGACAGTGGCAAGCTGACGAAGCTCAATGGGGTTTTCATCAACTCGTTTGAGGAACTAGAAGGAGAGGCACTAGCAGCACTCAATGGAGGAAAAGTGGTTAAAGGGTTGCCCCCAGTGTACGGTATTGGACCCTTGATGGCGTGTGAGTTTGAGAATGTGGATCAAGGTCAAAAGGGTAATTGCATGCAATGGATAATGAAGTGGCTTGATGAACAAGGTGAAGGGTTGGTGGTGTATGTTTGTTTGGGGAGCAGAACTGAGACAATGAGGGAGCAAATAAAGGACATGGCTTTGGGGTTGATAGAATGTGGGTATAGTTTTTTGTGGGTGGTGAAGTTGAAGAGGGTTGATAGAGAAGAGGAGGAGGATTTGGAGGAAGTGTTGGGGAGTGAGTTGATGAGTAAGGTTAAGGAAAAGGGTGTGATTGTAAAGGAGTTTGTGGATCAGATGGAGATTCTGGGGCACCCTTCAGTGGGAGGGTTTGTGAGTCATGGTGGGTGGAACTCAATAATGGAGACTGTGTGGGAAGGAGTGCCTATTATGTCATGGCCTCAGCATGGGGATCAGAAGATAACATCAGAAGCAATGAGGATGAGTGGGGTGGGGATTTGGCCTGAGGAGTGGGGGTGGGGGACACAAGAGGTGGTGAAAGGGAAGGAGATTGCTAAGAGCATCAAAGAGATGATGAGCAATGAATCTTTGAGGATTAGAGTTGGACAAATGAAGGAGGCAGCTAGGAAGGCTGCTGGTGTTGGTGGGAGTTGTGATGTTATTGTTAAGAGACAAATTGAAGAGTGGAAGAGGAATGCTCAAGCCACTTAAAAATCAGTACTCAGTGGTACTTAGCTACTCACCAAGGCTAATTAGTTAGTTGTTGTTGTTGTTCTATTATTTATATTTCCAATTTGGTAGAGTTCTGTTGGGTTTGTAATGCTTTTTTTTTTTTTTCTTTCAAAAAATGTTGAGGTGTCTTAGATTTGAAAATTGACCAAGATCTAAACATGTCTTACGGTCTAAACTTTCCACCTATGCATTTCGTTAATTGCTAAAAATATATATATTAATTCATGTTATCAAAGTGTATTTAAATATTTAGTGAAAAAATTATATTTAATTTATTTCTTTTGCATGTAAAATTTAATTTCTTGAATCAACAATAATATCGTTAACGAAATTAGTTCATGATATCTAATCCAAAACAAAAAAAAAAAAATATCCTCTATAAATACAGTTTGAATAGCAAACTACTTAACCCTATGTTTAGTTGAGAATATGACATGTAATTGTCATATATATCAACCAAAAATTATTGTATGGTTTGAAATTACTACGTATGTTCTAATCAATCTGTATGTAATTTATAGTTAAATGAGAAAAATTAATTAAATTCACCTGCATGTTACGGGAAAATTAATCAATATTATATATAATGATCCTAAATCATATAACAATTTCTCCTTACTTAGCTATATAAATTTGTCAGGAATCCTTAGTGCGTGATTCTAACCAACTAAAATTAACGTGTCGAACAAACTTGGTTATTTCATCAAACCAGCTAGTTGTATTATTTAAAATTAATAGTAATGTAAGATGTTTTTTAAATAAGATTTCATGCAAATACAAAACCTTTTTTTAATATAAAGCAAGGCATGCTTAGCTTCAAAATAGGATTACTGGATCTCAACTAGGGTAGCACCAAAGAAACTATATATTAATCATGTCATCCCCAAGTTTTATTAAAAAAAATAATAAAAAAAAAAACTCAGAAACAAAAAGACTATGCCCTTTTGATGTAGTTCTTGTGCCTAACAATTGCATCTCATTTTTGGCAACATTGTAGGAAGTCTCAGGGAAAAAGTAATTATAAAGGAATATCTCGTGGGCTATATATGGATGGCAACGGTGTGGACTCTATGCATAGGAATCAGATCATTTTTAATGAAGGGGAGGTACAAGAGGAGAGAAAAAAAAAAAAAAAACACTGGTGTAAATGTGTAATACAATTTTTAATAAAGTTGTGTTAAACATTAGATCACTTGATATGATTAGATATATTTATGAGTGATGTTATATGGTGCGAATGGATGGAGTACGATCGAAAAGCATTAAAATTGTCTTGTTATAATAAAATAAAATGTTAAAAGATAAACAAAAAATATTCAGATTTTATCCTGGATTATGTTTCGCTAACTGTAGAGTTATTTACCAAAAGTAAATAGACAATATTCTCAAACAATTTAAATTTTGTCATCATCGATTTAAGTTGCTTGAGAATATTGTCTCGAGCAATTTAAGACAATATTCAGATCTTAAGCAATTATCGTTGAAAATGGATGAAACTTTATAAGCAATCATGACGTTATTGGATTTCTAAAGAAAGAAAACTGAAAAAACTAAACATAGCCAAAATAAGTTAAGTAACCTCATGTCATTCATGTAAAGACGATTTTTTTTTTTTATCATAAAGCATTTTTCAATATTTATTAGTATATATGATTGATCTAATATATATAATGCATTTTTCAAATCTCATTCTTTGGTATTTACCTTCTTTATTTATGTGTTTTATAGAACTTAGATGTATGACTAGTATATATCTATTAATTAAATGTGGAATATGATAATTTTCAGCATAATAATACTGTTTACGTTACTAAAGTTATGGAGATAACCTTTTTACATTGTTCTAAGAAATAGCTTGGTTTTACTAATCTATTATCAATTTGTAAACATGATGACATAAATAGCTAGCTATCACGCATAAAAAAAAAAAGCTAGCTATCAGTTTTTTTTATCTATATTTGCACATATATCATATAATACAACATATATATATATATGCCTTTAATCGAAATTTTCGTTTTTTTTTGGCTAAAAGTTTTCTTTTCAAACTTTGGTATTCAACTATGACATTGGATAGTTTTATTGTTTGTAATGTATAATAAATTAGAATTTTTTTTTACATTTATTTTTAGGCTTCAATCACAATTAAGGAGTTGTTCTTTTCATAATCGGTAACACGATAAACTTCTGGAGATCATGAGTTTCTGTACATTTCATTCATTTGAAAATTAAAGATGGGAATGTCAAATTCAAAACATGTGCTCTGAAAATATGTTACAGTGTATCTTTTGATTATTTATACGAATAATTTTAAAATATTCATAAAACCAACTTGATTCCTGGACAGTTAGTCCAAATACAAACGCATTCAATCTAAGTATACTAACAATAAATAAATGGCATCACTAAACAAATACCGCCCCAGCAACTCGTGGTATTAAGATATTATATTTTTTTAATTCCGTGATACTAAAATATTAACAACATGGTTTATACTTTCTTGACAGCCATAAATAATAGGAATAGTTAAAAATCCAGAATGGGTGCAGCCCTAAGATCACGACGTTTTATGTAAAAGAATTCGTATTTAATTTGTATTATACATAAAAATTTATTGGTTAGTATTTGACAAGTATATATCACAAATAAAATTAATCTTTAATCTAATTACTTGGAAGAGATTTGTGATATCTTATCTATAATAGAAAAAAAAATCATAATAAAAAATACGTTTACGCAAAAGATAAAAAAAAAATTAAACTTTAATAATAGTAAAAGTAAAGATAAGAAGAGAAAATCAAAGATATATAGCACAACAATAATGTTGGAAAAAGAGAATACTAGCATGTCTTAAATTTAATTATTTATATAATATTCATAAAAAATTGAATAACAAAAGTTAACAAATAAATTTTAATTATTAAATGGAAGACATTTATAGTCTTTAAAATAATAATATTAATTGATTACAAAAAGGAAAATTTATTTTAAAAAAATTAAAAATAACACTTAAATAAGATTATTTTCTACAATTAAACTCCAAATAGAAGTCGTCACATTTAAGAAAAAAAGTCAACCCCCAACCCAAAGGATACAAATACGTCCTTCCCCTGCTTGTATTCTACCAAACAAAAATCAAAGTCTTTCTCTTACTTTATTGAATATGAATTTTTCTAAAAGTAATTTTAGAAGAAAAAATAAAAAAATTATTAATTAATTTATAAATATCATCTCATTTTTAAAAAAATTATATTAATAAATTTTTAAAATTTAGTTAACAAAAAACTTATTTTTATTTATAAAAATATTCATCTCTTTTTTTTTTCTTTATTTTCTTCTTTTCTAAATCCTTTCAAATAAGCTTACCCAAGCCCCAAGTCAAATACTTCCATGTGCCTCCATCTGAGTATCCACAGCACACCAACTCGAATGCTGCAACAGAGTCGGAGACATAATTGCGGTTCCAAAAGCTTTGAAGACAATTTTTTTATTAAGTTTTACTAATCATATTCCTAGATATTGATTTAAAAAAATAAAAAATATTTTAAAAGTCATAGAAAAATGAAAAAAATAATTATAAATAATATAATTTTATATATTCTAATAAAAATATTTTCATTTTAACTTTTAATTAATGTAATAAAAATACTAATTTAAGCATTTGTATGCATTAATGTGTGATGGTTAGTAATCTTATAATGTCATTAACCAATTTAAGCATATTTATACATATAGCTAACTATATGTGATGATCCATAAATTCTTGACACTGTTAATCATATGTAAAAAAAAAAAAAAAAAAAATAGTATTTCTAGTACCCACCCCAATAGCTAGAAAGAAAACCCACCAAAATATCTTCCTGAATTGACAACAACATCTACTGTTGACGCTATTCTGGGATCTAACAACACCAATGTCTCGTTCTGAAAGTTTTGTTCATTTGGCTTTCCTCCCAAGTGCTGGGATGGGCCATCTTAACCCATGTCTCAGAATAGCAGCACTGTTCCTCCGCCATGGTTGCAAAGTCACTCTAATCACTCCCAAACCCACAGTCTCTCTCGCTGAATCAAACCTCATCTCTCGCTTCTGTTCTTCTTTCCCTCACCAAGTTACCCGAATAGACCTAAATCTCATCCCTTTGGATCCAACCACAGTTAACACCAATGACCCTTTTTGGCTTCAGTTTGAAACCACTCGTCGTTCGGTTCACCTTCTAGCTCCAATCCTATCTTCACTTGCAACACCTCTCTCTGCTTTCATCTACGATTTTAGCTTAATTTCACCTCTAATTCCAGTCACTGAGAAACTCACTTGTCCGTCTTACATTTACTTCACCTCATCAGCTAGAATGCTCTCTTTTTTGGCACAACTTTCTGTTCTTGCTGGACCAAATCAAGGTGCACACCCTTCTTCATTCATTGGTGATGATATCAAAATCCCAGGAATTGCATCACCAATACCAAGATCCTCGGTCCCTATTATGCTTCTTCAACCCAACTCTCTCTTTGGGAGCATCTTCATGGAGCACAGTGCCAACCTCGCGAAGGTGAATGGGGTTTTCATCAACTCGTTTGAAGAACTAGAAGGAGAGGCGCTAGCAGCACTCAACGAAGGAAAAGTGGCTAAAGGGTTGCCTCCAGTGTATGGTGTTGGTCCCTTAATGGATTGTGAATTTGAAGAGGTGGATCAAGGTGGACAAAGGGGTGGTTGCATGAGTTCAATATTGGAGTGGCTTGATGAACAAAGTGAAGCTTCGGTGGTGTATGTTTGCTTGGGGAATAAGACAGTAACAAGAAGGGAGCAAATAAAGGACATGGCTTTGGGGTTGGTAGAATGTGGGTATAGTTTTTTGTGGGTGGTGAAGTTGAAGGTGGTTGACAGAGAAGAGGAGGATGATTTGGAGGAAGTGTTGGGGAGTGAGTTGATGAATAAGGTGAAGGAAAAGGGTGTAGTTGTGAAGGAGTTTGTGGAGCAGATGGAGATACTGGGGCACACTTCAGTGGGGGGGTTTGTGAGTCATGGAGGGTGGAACTCAATAATGGAAACTGTGTGGGAAGGAGTGCCTATTTTGTCATGGCCTCAGAGTGGGGATCAGAAGATAACTTCAGAGACAGCAAGGATAAGTGGGGTGGGGATTTGGCCTCATGAATGGGGGTGGGGAGCACATGAGGTGGTGAAAGGTAAGGAAATTGCTAAGAGAATCAAAGAGATGATGAGCAATGAATCTCTGAGGGTAAGAGCTGCAGAAATGAAAATGGCAGCTAGAAAGGCTGCAGCTGCTGGTGTTGGTGGGAGTTGTGAGGTTATTATTAAGAGACAAATTGAGGAGTGGAAGAGGAATTCTCAAGCTACTTGAATATCAGTACTCAGTAGTACTTAGCTACTTACAAAGGCTAAGTAGTTTGTTGTTATGGTTGTTTGTGGTTATATTTCCAACTTGTTGAGTTTTGTTGGGTGTTTAATGTTTATCAATAAAAAAAAAGTAATTCAAACCGGCTCAAAATTCAAGTTGTGACTCAAAATTCAAGTTGTGAATTATTTATATAATAACGTGCATATAGACTTGGTGTCAAATGATTTTTAATTCTTGAATCAAAGTAAACAGAAGTGAGTCTGAGAAAGGTGATCCAATATAACTCAGAACCAGTTGTTCTTTGTACCAAACAAAATCAAAGGTTCTTTTATCTTCGTTGAATTCACTCTCTTCTTGGATCCAACACACCAAAACAATGTCTGATTTTGAACCTAATGTTCACTTTGGCTTTTTTCCCATAATAATAACTTATTTGGATACAAGATTAAAAATATATTAAGACTTTTTCTATTAAAAAATTATATTTTCAATAAAAAAAATACTTTTAAAAATACTCATGCCTAATATTCAAATAGACTCTGGTCACCTTAACACATTTCTCAAAACAACAGCAACGTTTATCCGCTATGGTTGCAAAGTCACACTCATCACTCCCAAACCTACAGTTTCTCTGGCTGAGTCAAACCTCATTTCTCGCTTCTGTTCTTCTTTTCCTCACCAAGTTACTCAAATATACCTCTGGACCCAACCACAGTTGACACCAACGACCCTTTTTTCCTTCAGTTTGAAACCATTCGTCGTTCTCTTCACCTTCTATCTCCAATCCTCTCTTCACTTTCTATAACTCTCTGCTTTTATCTACGATATCACCTTAATCACCCCGCTTCTTTCCATCATTCAGAAACTCTCTTGTCCCTCTTACCTTTACTTCACCTCATCAGCTAGAATGTTCTCTTTCTTTTCACGCATGTCCGTTCTTGCAGCTTCAAATCCTGATGAAATCCCTTCTTCATTCATTGGTGATGATGGTATTAAAATCCCTGGCTGAACATCACCAATACCAAGATCCTCGGTCCCTCCTGCACTCCTTCAGGCTAGCAGCAACCTCTTTCAGAGAATCTTATTAATTGGAGGACAGTGCCAAAGTCACGAAGCTCAATGGGGTTTTCATCAACTCGTTTGAGGAGGCAGAAGGAGAGGCACTAGCAGCACTCAATGGAGGAAAAGTGGCTGAAGGGTTGCCACCAGCGTATGGCGTTGGGCCTTCAATGGCGTGTGAGTTTGAGAAGGGGGATGAAGGTCAAAGGGGTTGCATGAGTTCGATAATGAAGTGGCATGGCTTGACGAACAAGGTGAAGGGTCTGTCGTGTATGTGAGTTTGGGGAACAGAACTGAGACGAGGAGGGAGTAGATAAAGGACATGGCTTTGGGGTTGATAGAATGTGGGTATGGTTTTTTGTGGGTGGTGAAGTTGAAGAGGGTTGACAAAGAGGAAGAGGAGGGTTTGGAGGAAGTGTTGGGGAGTGAGTTGATGAGTAAGGTGTGGGAAAAGGGTGTGGTTGTGAAGGAGTTTGGGGACCAGGTTGAGATTCTGGGGCACCCTTCAGTGGGAGGGTTTGTGAGTCATGGAGGGTGGAATTCAGTGACAGAAACTGTGTGGAAAGGAGTGCCTTTCTGTCATACATGGCCTCAGCATAGTGATCAGAAGATGAGTGCAGAGGTGATGAGGATAAGTGGGATGGGGATTTGGCCTGAGGAGTGGGGGTGGGGGACACAAGATGTGGTGAAAGGAAAAGAGATTGCTAAGAGAATCAAAGAGATGATGAGCAATGAATCTCTGAGGGTAAGAACTGCAGAAATGAAGGAGGCAGCTTTGAAGGTTGCTGGTGTTGGTGGGAGTTGTGAGAGTACTAGGAAGAGTTTTGAGGAGTGGAAGAGGAATGCTCAAGAATCCACTTGAGCATCAGCACTTATTAGTTGTAGTACTTGGTTACTCACAAATGCTAAGTGCAGGTGTGTTTGAATTTCCTTTAGAAAGCACGTTCAACGCCAATTCATAGATTCTCTTCATTCATGTTCAAGTGTATGGAAAGGTGTGTCTATGAGTGTGACCTACTGGAGAGCTTCAAATGCAAAATTTTGTAACAGATTATTTTTTTCTGCGGAGGTTTAGGAAACTTTTTGTTCTTGCTAATTATGTTCTTGCTAATTAGCTGTTCCCTCGTGTTTATGAAGGGGGAGTAGGGAAGTAGTGAATGAGATGATTCTAATTTCCAAGTGTGAAATTTTATAGTTCAACGATATTTTTGGACTTTCACTTATTTTACATCAAATTGATCCAAGTTATATTGGGTTTTAAGCTAATGAAGTTTTAAGTTTTTAACAAAGCGAGCTGGCTCACAAACTCAAAAGGAATTATATTTAGATAACTTATTGTTGATTATTATTATTATTGAAAAGTAAAATCGTATTTTGAAGGGCGATTTCTTCGTATCTGAAATTATCTTTCAAAGGATGATTTATCCATTTTCATAATTTTAATTTTTTTTCCCCATTTTAATAATTAATTGAAAAAATTGCATCATTTTGGTACACAAGCTCCCCTAATTCTCGACATTTGGTTCATCACCCTGTCAACATCTCTGCAAGCCTGTACTAGGTAAGAAATTTTTGCAACTCCGTAAACGTAAACAAATATTTAGCCTAAAAACAATCCTATCAGGTCATTTCATAAAAGCTTATGTTTTAGTCTAGCTATTTCGATACCAAGCTAGACCAGAGATTTTTAGAAAATGAATAAGTTCTACACTTTTATACAAATTTATTTAATTAATAAGACTTTAGGCTATTAAAAAGTATCTTAGACTTAATAGATTGATCTATTGAAGTAAATATAAATAATATTTTTTTGCTAGCATTATTATTATTGTATTAAATTAATTATAATATACTAAAATTACACATTTATTTACTTTTTTACCTATTAAACATGTTTACTTAAGTCAAGCCTATTTAGATAAAAAAAAAATTGAGAAGGCCTATTTAGAGACCTTATCGTATTACAAAGTAGACTTTTGAATAAGTTACCATTAATGTCAAGTTAAAACATTAAAATAAGTTTGCATCATATAAACATATATATGTTAAATAAATTAACTGGGATTAGTTTAGTGGGACGACCTCAGATTTTATGGGCCATGATCAAAAATTAAATTGGATCCTTTTATATTTAAGTATTTAAAATATAAAAATAGATATATAATTTCATTAAAAATTACATATTTGATTACATTAAACAAATAATATAGTTATAATAAATCTCAAAATTATATATAGTATTTTTTTATTTAATTTACTCATGTTATCAGTTATCATTTAATTTATTCAAAAAATAATTAAAACATAAATATCTATATATAAGATATTCATGACAATACCAGACAAGTCGATGATAGATTTTACTCTCCTTATTTTCATCCTTGTAGAAGACATGATAGGATTATACTTAAAAGGATAGATTTAGTTTTGGGGTTTGGGGTTGGTAGAATGTGGGTATAGTTATTTGTGGGTGGTGAAGTTGAAAGTGGTTGACAAAGAAGAGGAGGAGGATTTGGAGGAAGTGTTGGGGAGTGAGTTGGTGAATAAGGTGAAGGAAAAGGGTGTAGTTGTGAAGGAGTTTGTGGAGCAGATGGAGATACTGGGGCACACTTCAGTGGGGGGGTTTGTGAGTCATGGAGGGTCGAACTCAATAATGGAGACTGTGTGGGAAGGAGTGCCTATTCTGTCATGGCCTCGAGTGGGGATCAGAAGATAACTTCAGAGAAAGTAATGACAAAGATTAAGAGAAACTAGAAAATTCAAAAAGACTCGAAATAGAAAGTAACTTGTTTATTTATTATAAAGTCCATGCCAAGGAACTCAACATGAGAAAACATGCAGCAAAAGCACAAAGCAGTTCATTACACTTATTCATTAAGCTTTAGTTTAGGTAATCAATAAGCCCGCTGGAACTTCACTTTGTATGGTTCAGAACTTAGAGCAAGTCGTTTGCCATATTGATCCTGGTATATTCCAATGTCACTGCATGGATAACTGCAATCCTTGCACACACTTGGACAGTACACCAACTTGTAAGCATCCTCATACTTCTCAATCTTGAACCAATTCGCCAGGGTTTGCGAACCGGGGTTGCCAAAATCACCACCTGTAGTGACAAACCACTGTGATGTTGAATAATCATAGTCCTTAAGCTTCCACGCTTTGGTGAGTGAACAACTTGTGTCAATGGGGAAATAGATGTTGAGATCGGTGGAAACACGAATGACACCTTTGTTAACATTAACAGGTGTAAAGATCAAAGGCTGGCCTTGATAACCATCAACAGCTAAAACATCAAGTGGGCAATCTTCACCTGTGCTTGCCATAGCAAGGCCACCTACATCGGGGGAAGCCGGAACGATATAGTAACTCGTACGAACTCGTACCATCTTCCCTGATGTGTCCAGCACTTGCTCAGGTGCAGGACCAGCTGCACCAAGTAGTGCCTTGGTGCTCAAGGCAACCACAAGGAGCAATGCTATCAATGTCATCTTCATTATTCTGTTTTTAATTGTATTTTTGTAACTTGTGATGGATATGGAAGAAGAGAACATTTATATAGGCCAGGGATTGCTCTAATACCTATGTGCACCAAAGTCATGGATTTCAGCTCATACAATTGGCCTACAAAGATTCAATCTGTCAACAAGATTTGGAAAGTTACTCATAATCTGATTGGCCGGATTCTAGGTTTCTGATGAACTTCTGTTTACACAGTCATTTCAGTGCCTAACTTGTTGTATCATGTTAACGAGTAAGTCTGCTTCTTTTGTTTAGTATGTAAAGTATAAGGAAGCACAGAGACTAGTGCATTTTCATTTTTTTAAGCTCTCTGTTGTGAGGTTAACGAATACTCCTTTTATTTTAGGTTTACTTTTTCTTTTTGTCTTCCAATTTAGGCAGGTGGGGCCAGAAAAAGATGTCGATGTTCAATCTGATAGCAACCAAATCTTTTGCCATCCTAACTCAGAACTCTTAAGTTTGGTAGAGAACCATGAATTTTCCATGCAGTATTTCTTATAGGGTTTTGGTAGCCGGTATTCATTAAGAAATTAAAAAGATTATTTTAATATGAAATATTTGCAGTGTGGGTTTAAAATTAATATGAATCAAACAAAAAAATTAAGTGTGATGCAATTTTTTTTTATTTAAATTACTTACCAAATCCAAACAAACCAAGCCAATCTTTTATAATTTAATTCAATTTGATTTGAAAAATCTCTAAGTAAGTATTTAAAAAAGCTAAAAAAAATTATTAGACAAAATTTAAATAATAACTCATTCAATAGTCAACCATGTAAATGAAGAACAAAAATTTCAATAATTAAAATTAAAGTAAAACAGTAATTCATCAACTTAAATAATAACTATTCAACTTAACGAAATGTTCAATTTTATTTGAGTTGGTTTTGTTAATCACATACTAGATCAAATCACACGATTTGAAAAATTAAAAAACCTAACTAATAACCATCAATTTTTTTTGCGATTTTCAATTTTACACTTAGTTCAGTTTTAAACACTCTTTAATTTTCAACATGTAAATCATAAGAAAACAAAAAAAAAAAAATAAAAACACAAGTTTATATCTTCTAATAAAAAAAATTCTACTCTCAATTCATTAATTAGTGTTCTTAAAAGTCAAAGCACTTGTTAACATTTATCTTTCTTAATTAGAAGCCTTAATTAGCAAACTTTTCCGTTACTTTAGTTGTAACGGTTTTTCTAATATGTGCAAAGTAGCATATAATAAGTGTAATTAATTACTCATTTTTACCTAATTTAAATTAAGATTTATTTGTAATGTTTTAGTCAATTTAATAACTATCTTTTTCTTATATAAATAATTGATTCACCTTCAATTAAAATAATAAATATCTCTCATTTATTAAATTGAATCATTTCTTATAATATTTTCCCTAAAACAATTATTTCTCTTTTCTGAAAAAAAATCAAAATAATTTGTATTCATAAATTTTTCATTTCCTGTAATACCTTTCCTTAAAAAAACATAAAATCCATAATTATATTCATGAATTTTTTAACTTCAATTTCTGGAAAACAAATATTTAAATTCCATAATTAGATTCATTAGAACTTTTTATTTACTCTGATATTTTCCCTCAAAATGATATGATTGGACTCTCCCACCACCTAACTCCTCTGAAATGTCCAATAAGACTAGAAGAGACAAGTTCCAGATCTTTCCCAACCCCACCGTAGTATCCAAGGCCATCAAAGTATATCATCACAGATTGTTAAGGCAAAGGTTAGGGCAATTGCACCACTCATAGAATGAAGCTGTGAAGCCCGACCACTAGCAGAACTTTATTAAGCCATTATATGCCTCTTTCTAGCCACATAGCCAGAAGACTCCCCTCCCCAAACCCACTTATCTTTTTCATGCTTCTTAAAAACAAAAATGTTTCTTTTCATAATTTGTCCCTCAAATTTACATTTATTTTTAGGCTTCAATCACAATTAAGGAGTTGTTTCTTTTCATAATTGGTAACACGATAAACTTCTGGAGATCATGAGTTTCTGTACATTTCATTCATTTGAAAATTAATTGTATACGAATAATTTTAAAATATTCATAAAACCAACGTCATTCCTAGACAGGTAGTCCAAATACAAACGCATTCAATCTAAGTATACTAACAATAAATGAATGCCATCACTAAACAAATACCGCCCCAGCAACTCGTGGTATATTAAGATATTATATTTTTTTGATTCCGTGATACTAAAATATTAACAACATGGTTTATACTTTCTAGACAGCCATAAATAATACGAATAATAAAAAATCCAAAGTGTGGGTGCAGCCCTAAGATCACGCTTATGTGAAAGAATTTATATTTTTTTTATTATATATAAAATTTTATTGATTAATACCACGGTTATATATTACAAATAAAATTAGTGTTTTTGATCCAATAATTTAAAAAGATATTTGTGATATCTTATCTATAATAAAAAAAATCTAAAAAAAATATGTTTACACAAAAGATAAATAATTTTTTTAAAACATTAATAATAGTAAAAGTAAAGATGATAAGAGAAAATCAAAAATATATATCACAACAATAATGATAGAAAAAGAGAATAATAGCATGTCTTAATTTAATTATTTATATAATATTCATAAAAAATTCAATAACAAAAGTTAAAAAATAACTTTTAATTATTAAATGAAAGACATTTATAGTTTTTAAAATAATAATATTAATTGATTACAAAAAGGAAAATTTATTTAAAAATAAAATTATTTTCAACAATTAAACTCCAAATAGAAGTCGTCACGTTTAAAAAAAGTCAACCCCTAACCCAAGGATACAAATACGTCCTTACCCTGTTTGTATTTGTATTCTACCAGACAAAAATCAAAGTTTTTCTCTTAGTAGATTTCACTCTCTTCTGGGATACAACCGACCAAAATATTATAATTCTGTATTTTTAAAATAATTTTAAAACATATAATATACATAAAAAGATAAATAAAAATATTTTCTAAACATTTAGAGTCTCACAAAATACAACAAAAAAAAAAAAAAGCAAAGATGAGACGAAAAAATCAAAAATAAATATACATACATACATACATGTTGGGTATCTCGGACCCTCAAATATCAAATTGCGAAAGCTGAATAAAATCAAAAGGAGAGCGAGAGAGACAATCAGAATTTGTTTTACTTGAGAAAACCTTCCTCAATGTGAGAAAAGAAAAAATTCACGGGACCTAGTCTATTATCAAAATTTACTGTAACAAATCACGGTTACAATGAATCAAAAACATACCAATAGTAATGGTACACTCAACCTCTCCAACAATGGTAGTCAATCAAACGCTCACAAGGTTTCACTCTATGATACTCAAATATGATACTCAAGAATGTCACTTGAGGCTCTCAAATTTTTGAGTGTTTTTCCTCCACCCTTACTCATCTATTTATAGGATGAATTAGGTTTACAACAGGCTGGGCCTAAGCCATCAAATATATCTTATCAAATAAAAACAAGATTATATCTTATCAAATAAAAATAAAGATAAGATATCTACCAACGAAAAACGGAAATTATCTATATATATATATATAATAGTGAAAGTAAGAAAAAACATTTGTTGTGACTCAAAATTCAAAAGTTGTGAATTATTTATATAATAACGTGCATATAGACTTGGCGTCAAATGATTATTAATTCTTGAATCAATGTAAACTGAAGTGAGTCTGAGAAAGGGGATCCAATATAATCTCAGAACCAGTTGTTGTTTGTACCAAACAAAATCAAAGGTTCTTTTATCTTCGTTGAATTCACTCTTCTTGGATCCAACACACCAAAACAGTGTCTGGTTCTGAACCTGTTGTTCACTTGGCTTTTCTCCCAAGTGCTGGAATAGGTCACCTTAACCCATTTCTCAGAATAGCAGCAACGTTTATCCGCTATGGTTTCAAAGTCACACTCATCACTCCCAAATCTACAGTTTCTCTGGCTGAGTCAAACCTCATTTCTCGCTTCTGTTCTTCTTTTCCTCACCAAGTTACTCAAATAGACTTAAACCTCGTACCTCTGGACCCAACCACAGTTGACACCAACGACCCTTTTTTCCTTCAATTTGAAACCATTCGTCGTTCTCTTCACCTTCTACCTCCAATCCTCTCTTCACTTTCTATAACTCTTTGCTTTTATCTACGATATCACCTTAATCACCCCTTTTTTCCCATCATTCAGAAACTCTCTTGTCCCTCTTACCTTTACTTCACCTCATCAGCTAGCTAGAATAGATACATAAAAAAAGAAGAAATAACATAGAGGAAAATTGATAGCATTGGTCCTTGTGGTTGCCTGGAGCACAAAGGCACTACTTGGTGCAGCTGGGTCCTGCACCTGAGCAAGTGCTGGACACATCAGGGAAGAAGGTTTGAGCCGGTTTGAATTACTTTTTTTTTTCATTGATAAACATTAATTTGTTAAAATATTAATTTTGTTAGCAGGATAGATGTGGTTATTTATTGAATTACATCAGTTGAAGCATGAACAATGTAATAATTCAAATCAACTCTAATCTAACCTTGCCAACTGATGTAGCTAGCCTTGCCATTTCTAAGTTATTTCTTCTTTTTCTATTATCTATTTTCTTTTATTTTCTTCAGAAAAAGTTCTCACTATCAAACACAATTATTATGCCATGAATTAGTCTTCTGAAGGAGGGTTCTACCCAATAATTTACGCAATAATTTACGCATCGTCTCTCTTCTCTGTGCAGCTTATCACAGAAGACCGATCATGTGGTGACGTACGTACAAAGTCAGAAGGCACTTTCTATTATTTATTCCTTCTCCTTCTCCCTTCTAATCATAAAACTAACTATTCTAAAACATTTTGATATTGTGTTCCCCTTTACCGAAAAAAAAAAAAAACCTTTTGATATTTAAAATTAGGGCATACAAATCGGAGAATGCTTTTTTTTTTATAAAAATTAAATTAAATTAAAGAATTTTTTTGGATTTTTTAATAAGAATTTAAGAAAATTAGTAGTATATTGAATTTGTCTATCTTAAAATAATTTCTAGCATCAATTAGACATACTCTTATTTTTTCTAGTAATATTTTTTATTGACTTTAATTTTTTAAAATTTTTATGATTATTAATATGTTTATGATTATCAAATAGAGTGTTAACGAATTTGATTGTTATACTTTGCCAGTTAAGTGTAAATACAAAGCGTTTTATATATTATTTAAAATTAGGAAGAGAGAATATTTTAGTACAGTGCAGTCTTTAACCATCAAAGTTAGGAGCAGTGACAAGCGCAGAGAGTTTTATATGGATTTAATATTGTGTTGACTACAAAAATGTACGTATTCATTATAACTTGGCAAAAAGAGAGCTTAAATAAAGAAAGAAGGAAAATGGTAGTATCATTCTAGAACAAGTTCGTTAATTTTGCAAAATTAGAACTTATAAAAGAAAGAAGAAGGAAAACATCTTTCTAGTTCTAGGGGCTTCGTCTTTAAACTTCACCGTTAAACTGCTAAACAAACGGAATGACGTGCTCGTAAACATGCACATAAAGTTCTTTTGGAAACAAAGTGTCTAAGTATATAAGTACAGTGTGAACTTTCCAAATCTTGTTGACAACTTGAATCTTTATAGGCCAATTGTAAGAGAGGAAATCTATGACTTTGCCTACACCTCTTAAAGCTTGAACATTTAAAAATTCTCATAAAACTCACCGCAGAAGCATATTCCACTAATATTGTAGAAACTGTGTGATTTTATCTATGAAGCACGTCTTATTCTCCTATTTTGATCCAAAATGAGTGTCGAACACCGACACGTTCCGACACGTGTCTGACACGCGGTCAACTTTTTAGAACACGTTGATCAGGGAAACACGCAAGTTTGACCGAGTCAGACACGCAGTCAACTTTTTCGACATGTTTTGACACATATTTTTTAAAAAAAATATTTTTTTAAATTAAAAAAATTCAAAATTTAAAAAAACATTTGATAAAAATTTATATTCTTTTGTACATTCCATGAAGAGGAATAAGATCACTCCAAAAAGTGCTGAAGACTTGGTTTATATGCATGACAACCTTCGACTCTTATCAAGAAAGAGTCCAAGTTATGAACAAGAAGCGAATCAAATGTGGAACATTGCTGGAGATACATTTGATTCACTTGATGATGTTGGAGATCTTCAAGTTGTCAGTCTTTCACTTGATGAGCCAGAGATAGAGGCTATGATTCTTCGAGATGGAGATGAAATTAATTGAACTTGTTAATAACACTTTATAGATGTTTTATTATTTTTGCTTTATATTTATTTTATGAAATTTGAATACTTGAATGATTATATGACTTATTTTAAGATGTTATATGTATTAAATATAAATTATATTATATATATATATATTAAAATATTATTTAATATCAAAACGTGTTCTAACATGTCGGTATTTTTTAGAATTTACGTGTCAGAGTATCGTGTCGTGTCGCGTGTTGTGTATCGGTGTCCGTGTATCATAGGATTTTGTTGAGACTATAAAACTATATTTTCTCATTAATCTATTTTAGCCTAAAGTATAATTACTATAAGGATGATAATAATGATACGTGATCAATTCAAAGTGAATAAGAAGTAATGTTACAATGCAATCAGCTAGCTAGCTCGCCCACTAGAAAAAAAAACATACGTATTGGGCCCAACTAAATAAGACTTACCTATGACTTAACATCACAAATGAAGTAAAACAATAAAAAAAACACCTGCCCAAACCATTAAAACATACTATATAATAATAAACAAGGAAAATATTTTGTTACAAAATAAAAACATTAAACAACAAACCATGACAACAAACTACTTAGCCTTTGTAAGTAGCTAAGTACTACTGAGTACTGATATTCAAGTAGCTTGAGAATTCCTCTTCCACTCCTCAATTTGTCTCTTAATAATAACCTCACAACTCCCACCAACACCAGCAGCCTTCCTAGCTGCCTTCTTCATTTCTGCAGCTCTTACCCTCAGAGATTCATTGCTCATCATCTCTTTGATTCTCTTAGCAATTTCCTTACCTTTCACCACCTCTTGTGCTCCCCACCCCCACTCATGAGGCCAAATCCCCACCCCACTTATCCTTGCTGTCTCTGAAGTTATCTTCTGATCCCCACTCTGAGGCCATGACAGAATAGGCACTCCTTCCCACACAGTCTCCATTATTGAGTTCCACCCTCCATGACTCACAAACCCCCCCACTGAAGGGTGCCCCAGAATCTCCATCTGCTCCACAAACTCCTTCACGGCTACACCCTTTTCCTTCACCTTATTCATCAACTCACTCCCCAACACTTCCTCCAAATCCTCCTCCTCTTCTCTGTCAACCACCTTCAACTTCACCACCCACAAAAAACTATATCCACATTCTACCAACCCCAAAGCCGTGTCCTTTATTTGCTCCCTTCTTGTTGCCGTCTTATTCCCGAAGCAAACATACACCACCGAAGCTTCACTTTGTTCATCAAGCCACTCCAATATTGAACTCATGCAACCACCCCTTTGTCCACCTTGATCCACCTCTTCAAATTTACACGCCATTAATGGACCAACACCATACACTGGAGGCAACCCTTTAGCCACTTTTCCTTCGTTGAGTGCTGCTAGCGCCTCTCCTTCTATTTCTTCAAACGAGTTGACGAAAACCCCATTCGGCTTCGCCAGGTTGGCACTGTCCTCCATGAAGAGGCTCTCAAAGAGAGAGTTGGGTTGAAGAAGCATAGTAGGGACCGAGGATCTTGGTATTGGTGATGCAATTCCTGGGATTTTGATTTCATCACCAATGAATGAAGAAGGGTGTGCACCTTGATTTGGTCCAGCAAGAACAGAAAGTTGTGCGAAAAAAGAGAGCATTCTAGCTGATGAGGTGAAGTAAATGTAAGACGGACAAGTGAGTTTCTCAGTGACTGGAATTAGAGGTGAAATTAAGCTAACATCGTAGATGAAAGCAGAGAGAGGTATTGAAAATGAAGATAGGATTGGAGCTAGAAGGTGAACCGAACGACGAATGGTTTCAAACTGAAACCAAAAAGGGTCACTGGTGTTAACTGTGGTTGGATCCAAAGGGATGAGATTTAGGTCTATTCGGGTAACTTGGTGAGGGAAAGAAGAACAGAAGCGAGAGATGAGGTTTGATTCAGCGACAGAGACTGTGGGTTTGGGACTGATGAGAGTGACTTTGCAACCATGGCGGAGGAACAGTGCTGCTATTCTGAGACATGGGTTAAGATGGCCCATCCCAGCACTTGGGAGGAAAGCCAAATGAACAACACGTTCAGAACGAGACATTGGTGTTGTTAGATCCCAGAATAGCGTCAATAGTAGATGTTGTTGTCAATTCAGGGAAGATAAAAGCTTTGGTTTTTCAAACTAATTAAAGGGAGTATCAGTTTTCTAGGTAGCACACGTGCATACAACTGTATATCACATGGAGAAATTATAGAAAATTTTTAAGGGAAAACCCAAAAAATAGGTTGCATGTGTTGAAGGAAGGGAGAGGCAGAGAAAAAGAAGAAAGAAAAATAGACAAGGACAAAGACGAACAGAAACTAGAAAAATTTTAAAAAGACTCGAAAGAGGAAGTAACTTGTTTATTTATTATAAAGTCCATGCCAAGGAACTCAACATGAGAAACCATGCAGCAAAAGCACAAAGCAGTTCATTACACTTATTCATTAAGCTTTAGTTTAGGTATTCAATAAGCCCGCTGGAACTTCACTTTGTATGGTTCAGAACTTAGAGCAAGACGCTTGCCATATTGATCCTGATATATTCCAATGTCGCTGCATGGATAACTGCAATCCTTGCACACACTTGGACAGTACACCAACTTGTAAGCATCCTCATACTTCTCAATCTTGAACCAATTCGCCAGGGTTTGCGAACCGGGGTTGCCAAAATCACCACCAGTAGTGACAAACCACTGTGATGTTGAATAATCATAGTCCTTAAGCTTCCACGCTTTGGTGAGTGGACAACTTGTGTCAATGGGGAAATAGATGTTGAGATCGGTGGAAACACGAATGACACCTTTGTTAACATTAACAGGTGTAAAGATCAAAGGCTGGCCTTGATAACCATCAACAGCTACAACATCAAGTGGGCAATCTTCACCTGTGCTTGCCATAGCAAGGCCACCTACATCGGGGGAAGCCGGAACGATGTAGTAACTCGTACGAACTCGAACCATCTTCCCTGATGTGTCCAGCACTTGCTCAGGTGCAGGACCAGCTGCACCAAGTAGTGCCTTGGTGCTCAAGGCAACCACAAGGAGCAATGCTATCAATGTCATCTTCATTATTCTGTTTTTAATTGTTTTTGTAACTTGTGATGGATATGGAAGAAGAGAAGATTTATATAGGCCAGGGATTGCTCTAATACCTATGTGGACCAAAGTCATGGATTTCAGCTCATACAATTGGCCTACAAAGATTCAATTTGTCAACAAGATTTGGAAAGTTCCTCATAATCTGATTGGCTGGATTCTAGGTTTCTGATGAACATCTGTTTACACAGTCATTTCAGTGCCTAACTTCTTGTATCATGTTTACGAGTAAGTCTGCTTCGTCTGTTTAGTATGTAAAGTATAAGGAAGCACACAGACTAGTGCATTTTCATTTTTTTTAAGCTCTCTGTTGTGAGGTTAACGAATACTCCTTTTATTTTAGGTTTACTTTTTCTTTTTGTCTTCTAATTTAGGCAGGTGGGGTCAGAAAAAGATGTCGATGTTCAATCTGATAGCAACCAAATCTTTTGCCATCCTAACTCAACTCTTAAGTTTGGTAGAGAACCATGAATTTTCCATGCAGTATTTCTTATAGGGTTTTGATTGGTAGCCGGTATTCATTAAGAAATTAAAAAGATTTTTTTTAATATGAATATTTGCGGTGTGGGTTTAAAATTAATACGAATCAAACAAAAAAATTAAGTATGATGCAATTTGTTTGGTTTAAATTACTTATCAAATCCAAATAAACCAGGCCAATTTTTTAGAATTTGATTTGAAAAATCTCTAGGTAAGTATTTAAAAAAGCTAAAAAAAATTATTGGACAAAATTTAAATAATAATTAATTCAATAGTCAACCATGTAAATGGAGAACAAAAATTTCAATTCAACTTAAATAATAATTATTCAACTTAACGAGATTGTTGGATTTTGTTTGAGTTGATTTTCTTAATCACATACTAGATCGAATCACGCAATTTGAAAAATTAAAAGTACCTAACAAATAACCATCAATTTTTTTTGCAATTTTCGATTTTACACTCAGTTCAGTTTTAAACACTCTTAATTTTCAATGTGTAAATCATAAGAACACAAAAAAAAAATATAAAAACACAAGTTTATATTTTCTAATAAAAAAAAACTACTCTCAATTCATTAATTAGTGTTCTTAAAAGTTAAAGCATAATTAACAAACTTTTCCGTTACTTTAGTTGTTAACGGTTTTCCTAATATGTGCAACCTAGCATATAATAAGTGTAATTAATTACTCATTTTTGCCTAAGTTAAATTAAGACTTATTTGTAATGTTTTAGTCAATTTAATAACTATCTTTTTCTTATATAAATAATTGATTCACCTTCAATTAAAATAATAAATATCTCTCGTTAATTAAATTGAATCATTTCTTATAATATTTTTCCTTAAACAATTATTTCTCTCTTCTGAAAAAAAATAAAAATAATTTGTATTCATAAATTTTTCATTTCCTGTAATACCTTTCCTTAAAAAAAACATAAAATCGATAATTATATTCATCAAATTTTTAACTTCAATTTCTGGAAAACAAATATTTAAATTCCATAATTATATTCATTAGAACTTTTTATTTACTCTGATATTTTCCCTCAAAATGATATGATTCGACTCTCTCCCACCACCTAACTCCTCTGAAATGTCCAACAAGACCAGAAGAGACAAACACCAGATCTTTTCCCAACCCCATCGTAGTATCCAAGGCCATCAAAGTACATCATCACAGATTGTTAAGGCAAAGGTTAGGGCAATTGCTCCACTCATAGAATGAAGCTGTGAAGCCCGACCACTAGCAGAACTTTATTAAGCCATTATAGGCCTCTTTCTAGCCATATAGCCAGAAGAGTCCCCTCCCCAAACCCACTTATCTTTTTCATGCTTCTTAAAAATAAAAATGTCCCCTATATATCAGTGTTGTCTGCAGATTTTTTATTATTCTTTTTATAATCAAAAATATTGAAAAAAACAACGACCAGTACCGAGTTCTGCAAACAGCGAGCACATTATGATACAATAACCGCGCGGATACAGAAATGATAAGAACTGTGGTTTGATGTTAAAGAATGACTTTATGTCCAACAATTCCATGCAGGGTTTTAAATGTCAGTCTGCGACTGTTATTTGGGCTGTAACATCAAAGCTATTTAACTGTTTGCAACCGCAAAGCGAATGCAATTGGGAGGTTGCATTTCTCTACGATTTGATTTGTCACAATATCAACAAATGTAACAAAATTGCAATACAACCGCGACAGATATTTAAAACCTTGATTCCATGTGAATTCTAAGAATAAAACGTTGTATGATCCTCTCGGTTAAGTAACTAAAAGATTTATTAAAATTATGCCACATTATGACTTGCTTCAATATTTCAAGGGAAATACTATACTACTGCAACTGCAAGGGGAGAATTACACATTCATAGGATATTTAAAGCTTAGGCTCCATTACTGAGAAAACAAGACGCTTGTTCTCATTCACATGCCCAACATCGCTCGAACTGCACTTTGTATGGCTCAGAACTTAGAGCAAGACGCTTGCCATATTGATCCTGGTATATTCCAATATCACTGCATTGATGACTGCAATCACTGCACACACTTGGACAGTACACCAACTTGTAAGCATCCTCGTACTTCTCAATCTTGAACCAATTCGCCACGGTTTGCGAACCGGGGTTGCCCAATTCACCACCAGTGGTCACAAACCACTGTAATGTTGAATGATCATAGTCCTTAAGCTTCCACACTGTGGTCTGTGGACAGAATATTGTGTAGCTGGTGAAGTAGATGTTGAGATCAGTGGAAACACGAATAACACCTTTCTTATCATTAACAGGTGTGAAACTCAAAGGCAGACCTAGGTCACCATCAACAGCTACAACATCAAGTGGACAATCTACACCGGTTCTTGCCGAAGCAAGGCCACCGATATCGGAGGAAGCCGGAACGATGTAGTAAATCGAATCGGCTCGCACTTTCTTCCCAAATGCGTCCAGCACTGGCTCCGGTGCAGGACCAGCTAGTGCCTTTGTGCTCAAGGCAAACCCAAGGACCAATGTTACCAATGTCATCTTCATTTTTCTGCATCTAGTTTTGTGTTTTTGTAACTTGTGATGGATATGGAAGAAGAGGGACATTTATATATAGGATGGGGATTGCTCTAATCTATGTACCCATGTGCACCAAAGTCATGGATTTCCGCTCATACAATTGGCCTATAAAGATTCAATGTCAATTACTAGATTTGTAAAGTTCACACTATTCAAAAGAACTTTTTCTTCCTCTCACATGTCACTTAGTAGCATTTTGTATCAGCAGCCATGGTTTTAAATTGCATTAATTCCACAATCGTAATTGTAACCAAAATATCAAGATATTTTGATTCACTACAATGAAAGTCACATCAGTTGCATTTTTCTGTAAATATTTTTGTAATAGAAAGGATTTTCTAATTCACCGTAACGAAGGACTACGATCACAATTTAAAATTATGTCTTGCAACTAATTTGCATACTGCATGTTTACGTGTACGTCTGTTCCGTTGGTTTAGAAGTGGGACAGTAAGTTTAAAGATGAAGCTCCTAGAATTAGAATGACGTTTTCCTTCTTGTTTCTCTGTGTAAGCTTACTTTTGCCAACTTAACCACCGTGTTCTTTTTCTTGTTTTTTTTTTTTTTTCTCTAGGGGCGAGGACGTGTTATTTTGTTTTTAAGTATATTTCTTTTTATACAATTTAAGTGTAATGATTTTTTTTGTCTATTTTAATTAAAAATAATAATTTTTTAGTACGTGTATTATAAAATAAAAAATATATAAATGATAAACAAAGATGATGAAATTTATTTCAAAATTAATAGAGATACTAAAAAAACTTACCATTTAGCAATGGTTAGGGAAAAAATATTGGTATAAAATATTTATATATATTATTTAAATTAGCGTAATATGTTTTACTAGTATAGACATTATTTATACTAACAGTTTAATTTTTTTGTCAAATAAAAACTATAATAACGAAAGTAGTCAACGCTTAATATTTTGTATTTATCCATAAATAAAATTTATATTAATAAAAATGCTGGGCACTGTCAAATTTAATAAATATAATTATTAGAAGGATGACATTAATATTACAATATCAACTAATTAATTACAAATATTTTTGTCGTAAATGAAGAACTAACTAATTTTACTTAATTTTATTTTGAGTTTGGATCAGTAATAGTACCCTTTGCGTACCAAATATAAGAAAAGTCGTACTGTTTAATCTATGTCGGCAAAAAAACCACACTAGTATTCTTTTTCATTTTAGTGTAATTTTAAAAAAAATATACATAGACACAAATAATTTCATTTTATAAATTTTTAACTCGTTTCTGTTGACTACAATCGTGCGGAAAGATATACACGAATTTTGTTTTTCACAAGTTTTCATAAGAAAATAGAGATATCAGGCCTTGGAATTTGTTAACAATATATAGTTTTGTTTCATAATCTTATCTTAGTATGAAAACTTAATAAACACTTCATCAGGCGAAGTTTCAACTACTAATAGAGTGTCTTACGTAGCATTTTTCTGAACATAATTGTTATGATATTTAATATAATAATAAAGAAAATGTTAAAAGGAAAAGTGCTAAGTAATGTTCAGCTACTAAGCCTTGAGGTTATATGCATGGACAAAATGTCATCATCAAATAAGAGTTTTCGTAATAGAAATAAATGGCTTTAGATAAACTTCATTAATGATATTAGAGATCCAATCATGTAGTCTTTATTTACAAAAATAACCTGCTTACTAATTAACTAACTTCCCTGTTTTGGAATTTTGTGATTAAATAAATATTGCACCCAAAAGAATGATATGGACAAAAATAACTTTAAAAATAATATCTAACAGCAAAAATGGAAATTGAACAAATTAATCATAAGAGATCAATACGTAATTTATTCATACAAAAATACAATATGACAAAAGCATCAATTTTATTCGTGCATGATGATGATACTTTTCCAGATGAAATACCATGTTCTCATTTATTACATATCTTTTTCATGCATGCATTAATGAAGCTTCAAGCAGATGGCTGGAACCTAACTTTGTATGGTTCATCAGTGAGAGCCACGCGCTGGTTCCCATTACTATCCCTAAACACCCCAACATTCCTACACAAAGGCTTGCAGAAGTTGCACACTGTGGGGCAAAACACGAGCTTGTAATCATCATCATACTCCTCAATCTTGAACCAGTTGTCGATGGTATCCTTGCCAGGGTTTCCCAACACACCACCAGTGGTCACAAACCACTGTCCAGTTGAATCATCAAAAGCATCAAGCTTCCAACCACACACGGCCCACGGCCGTCACATGGGGTTGTCGGAACCGGTCGGATATAGTAATCTACGCCGGCTCGAACTTTCTTGCCTTCTGTGTCAATGACTTGCTTGGGGGAAGCATCTGCTCCTCCAAGCAAGGGTTGGCTAGAGAAAGCAAATAGAAGTAGGAATGAAAGATACATGAACTTCATGATTAACCTGTATTGTTTCAAGTATGTGAATGTTGGAACTTTAGAGGAGCATATATATATAAATTAAAATTCAATTTATAGTGATGTTCTCAATCTAAGGGCTCGTACTATAATTTATGTATAAAAAAGATAAGGTCAAGGATTTTGGCTAACTCGTATAGTGATATTCTTGTTAAATAAAATACAACATCCAATTCTCCACGTCTAGCTGTCAGCATTGATTGTAATGAAAGTAATGGTTTGGCACTTCAGCCAGCCAGCATTCGCTAATCTTTAATTGATGAAAAGGTCTATGCATTGGTAAAATTTGTTTTGCCTTCTGAACATGATGAACTCCTAGCAGCCGACCCATTGCACACTTCAATTGAAACATTTCAGCATCTCCTAGATAAGTTTTCTTTAGTTTCCTTTTTCTTTGAGATTTATCTTTTGTCTTATTCTTTTGAGTAATGGATAGCTACTGGTGTTTAACACAGTATAAAGACCCATTTTTTCATATGAATCATTTTCTAATTTTTACTTCCTTTGAGAGAAGTTTAAATTATATTATTCATTTATTTTAGTTCAAAAATACATGTCAATATAATTAAAATTGATACATATGATGCCATCACAGGATTACTCAATAATGTAAAGTATGCATTGCACAAAGAGTGTATATATGCATATCCATAAACACGCTTCTCTGTAAACTCAAATTCTTCAAAACAGAAAAAGAATTATAAAAACATTGTAAATTTTAAAAATCGCATAGAGGAGGGATCAGAAAAGATAACAGTTTACTCAAAATTTTATTAGATAATCGTGAAAAGGATTGAGAATATTATAAATATTTGAATGGATTTTATCGTCAAAATCTACAAAACAATGTTTATATACCAACACATTTAATATTATTTTAATCATGTTGTTGTCCATGCCTTGCATTACATGGGAACACGTTAGCTTTTCACTTCCCCTTTATTATTGAGATTGGCATTAAATTTCAAGATAAGGATTGGAAGGGATTTTGACTTTTCAAATTCGTTGTCGTAAAGTAATTAATCTACCAGCTTCTTATATTTTTTTGGTGATGAATCAACCTTCTTATATACGATATGATTTCGTCATCATATCTAGATCAACCTAGTGAATGAAAAGACACTGAGGTCAAAGCGAGTTCATCCTGCAGGCTAGCTGGGAGTAATATATTATTTTTATATTTGGAAACAAAATCAGTCAAAATTATATTAAAAATAAATTATATTACCACCAGTCATAATTAATAAATTGAAATGTAAAAATAATATGAAATGTAGTATATCAAATGTGCGTAAACTATAAACGTAGAAGTAAACTATAACTTTTTTAAGAAAATTAAAATGTTAAAAGTGAAGTATTAAATCATCCATTTAAAAAATGATAAATTATTGAATTAAACAGTAAAAATAATATTAAAAGTAATAAAGAATACAAAAGTAAATTATATATAAAAGGTTAAAATATATTATTAATCCTTTATAGTTAGGATTATATTACTCAGTTTAGTCACTCTATGCAAGAAAATATACAATTAAAATTATAATGATAATAATAATACATATACGTACGTTTATCTATTATAAATATCCCACAAACATCTCTAATTTTTCTTTATCTTTTTCTTTCTATTACATTATAAATTTTATCATAGTTATAGTTATTTTTATTTTTCAACACTCTCAAAGTGTAAAACAACATCATGGGTGTTCATCAAACATTTTTCTTAAAATCAATACATGCAATGTCTTGTGCATTTTTGGAGCATCACATTCACAGACAAGATTACAAATAGTCATTCAATTGTGCATTTGTCGGTTAAAAAGTATATATTTAAATCAAGCTTTAAAATAATAGCATCATTATTGGTAGAGTGGAGAAGCTGCTAGAAATTTTATTTTCTAGATTTTTCTCCATCTACTTAGAAAGAAACATGTAGAAACTATTAGTAGTTAATTGGATTGCATTACCATTTGATTGCCTATAAAAGGCAACCATCATGTAACATTTAGTGTACGATCGAGCAAAATTAATTTTAGTTTTTGAAATTCAAATCTCTTAGTCTTTAGTGTGTGAGTGGGTTTGTGTAGAATTTATTTGTTCTTTTATTATATCTTCCACTGTATAAGTAAGTGTATGTTTGTGAGTTTAATGTTGTGTCCCATTGTCAACATTTGGAATCAGAGATAGAAATCTTGTAGTAGTGACAGAGAAAAAAAAATCAGTGTGTGAGGAATAAGAATGTTCTCCCTGTATGTTAAGAAATAAAGAGTTGATCCACTTGAGAGAGAGATGATTATCAATTACAATATTGTTTGTTCTGGTTCCAAACTAGATAGAAAAATTATGACTCTGTTTGACACGATTTCAAAATGACTTTTGGACACTGATTACAATTCTATACTTTGAAAATATAGCTCCAATTAAAACAGTATATATATATATATATATATATATATATATATATATATATATGAAATTAAGTATACAACGTATAAAGGAAAAAAAATTGTCGACAATTATTTCCGTCTGGCATGATTTGAAGATGACTTTTGGTTTTGGAAACTGGTTATATGGTTCCTTCACGATGAACATGCATGTGCAAAAAAGTTAGCAGATTACTAAGAGATAAGGATGTGGGAAAATACATTAATGTATTTTGTATTAATATAAAGGTTTTAAGCATGACCCACAACACACTTTCCTATGTCATCATTCTCTCAAAAAAAAAATATTATTCTTATACAAATTGAATAACCAATTCAATAAAAAAAAAAAAAAACTCATGTGTAAATTATTATAAATTTTCTTATATATATATCTTCGAATTTTAGAAATAAAAAAAGATTCATGTTCTCTTTTAAGCTATATAAATAGAGGCTACTCTTTTCTTATCTTTGTACAGAAATTAACAACCATATCTATATATTGAGAAACATGAAGAAGGTTTCACCCTTAGCATTTTCCATTCTCTTTTTGGCCTTCACCATAGGACCCTTTATTGGCATTGCTGCAGCAGCACCAGAACCAGTGCTTGACACCTCAGGCCAGAAGCTGAGAACAGGTGTCAAGTACTACATTCTGCCAGTGTTAAGAGGCAAAGGTGGAGGCCTAACAGTTTCAAGCAGTGGCAACAACACATGCCCCCTCTTTGTGGTGCAAGAGAAGCTTGAAGTCTCAAAGGGCACCCCAGTTACCTTCACACCCTACAATGCTAAAAGTGGTGTCATACTAACCTCAACCGATCTCAACATCAAGTCTTATGGGAAAACCACCACTTGTGACAAACCCCCAGTGTGGAAGCTCCTCAAGGTGCTAACCGGGGTGTGGTTTTTGAGCACTGGTGGTGTTGAAGGCAATCCAGGGGTTAACACTGTTGTCAATTGGTTCAAGATTGAGAAGGCTGAGAAAGACTATGTGCTTTCTTTCTGTCCCTCGTTTGCACAGACTTTGTGCAGCGAACTTGGGTTGTATGTTGGTGATGATGGAAACAAGCATTTGTCTTTGAGTGATAAGGTTCCATCCTTCAAGGTTATGTTCAAGAGGGCTTAATAAGTTCCAACCAAATTAACGCTAGAATGAATAAAACTAGTCAAATTAATCAGACTAAACGTTTCTTTTGGGAAGGACATGATTACATTAATATATAATATTTGTGCAGCACAGCATATGCACTTTGTTGAAGTGTAAGCCCTTCCTTTGGTTCACATTTTGTGAAAGAAAAAGTTAATTTGATCAGTTATCAATAATCAATAACCTTTATCATCTTTTTTTTTTTTTATCTACTCCGTGCTCAACTTTCTTACACAGTGTTAATTACCAGCTTGTGTGGAAAACGAAATAAGTGCGGCATTTGAAACCAGCGACCAATAAGCCTTAAATTCGTAACAGCCAAATTTAGCAAAAGATCTTTATAATTAAACTTACTTTTGCTATAAAAAAAAATTCTCGTACTTTTATCATTGGATTTTGTGATGAGTCGTGACTCATGAGAGTGATATAAGTACCGCTCTACAGTAATATATCATACATCCCATCATTGTCTCTTGTGGAACAAAATATATTATTTATATTATTATATTAAATAAAAAGGTATTATATTTTAATGTCAAACTCATGGGTGTCTATTGGAATGCGGGACTGTTGGAGTATTTGTTTAACATTTTCCTTTTATGATACTAATAATGTAATGTAACTGGATCTGGATGGAACACCACTTCCGCAAAACCTATCTCCATTCACTTAACATATCAATGTTTCTCATAAGACCTTACTGGATTCCTTAATAGAGTATAATTTCTATGCACCTATAATGTGAAAATTAATTAGAATTTATAATATGTATGATTTTTAAAATATATTTTTATGAAAATTAATAAATTTATCATATATGAAATTTTTTAATTAAATAATAGTGCAAAAAAATTTATATTGTTAATGCATAAATCCTCTTTCTTTTCAGACCGTGATTTCTGTCAACTTATTTTATAGTTTTTATTAATATTTATATTAAAAAACATTGATTCAAGTTAGTATTCAAGCATTTCTTATCACTCCTAATATCAATCACCTGAATAAAAATCCTAATTACTAGTTTATAATCACTTTAAAGTTTCTCAATCTTAAAATCCAATGCTGGTTCTTTTAGCCTTCAGGGACATAGGTTGCTGCCTTGGAGACCACAGCTAGTGCCTTATTCTGTGTTTAAATCAAACCGGCGAACCCATCAAGCTTTTTATGCAGACTATATACTACAGTGGAGAAAGCAGCAATAAAAAAACAGCTTGACTGAAAGATGGGCAAGACATTTAGATTATTGGAAACTAAATGATGACATCTTAAGATGAGTAGCACTAACACAATCTTACGGTCATTGTATGTATGATAGTTTTAAAATCCAGATCGATCCGACTTGTCGGATGGATCAAATTGCAATTCATTGGTTGGATCGGGTCGAATCACAAGTTTGATTGGCTATGCTTCTGACTTGGAGTGACCTAAAATATTGACTCGACCGAGTTTGTGGTTGAACTGATGGCTCGTTGACCTTTTTCTTTTTGTTTTTTTAGTTTGTTTTATTTTAATTTTTTGTGTGATTTTGAGTAAAATTGATCTTTTCATTCATTGTTGAATATTTTTTGTGGTCGCAATTATATTTTTTGTTGAGTTAAATTGATTTAGAAGTTACCGTAATTGTGGTTGAGTTGCAGATAAAATTACGAACTTAAATCATTTTTTAAAAATGTAGTTTGAAACTTTTGATTGATTTTTATATTTTATAATGTAAGTTGATGTGATATGGTTATGTTTCATTTTAGTGTGAATATTGATATATAATGTCATTGATGTCTTTAATGTCAAATGTTAGAGATAATAATTATTTTTTAACTTATATTCTTTATATTTTATGTGTTTTTAGACTTATTCTAATATAAGTATAAATTTTTTATATTTTTTATTACAGACAAATCATACGAGTACTCATCGATTCTACCACTAATCCAATAATCAAATACTATAGGGTCTATCACCAAATCGATTTTTAAAACTGCGGTATATATGCATACTTGACAACAGCAAGTGGGCAAACCCTACATTTTCAATATTTGGCATATATATGACAATGAAATGTTGCATATAAGAGTAGCAATTTAGCATGTGCATAGACGGAAAGCTGACCCACAAGGAGTGATAACCCGGTTAAAGGCCATTATAGTCAACCTAATGGTGAGAGGTTGAGTAGTATGCACAACCTCTAAGTTTAAACTTTGTTACCATCATTGTAAGTATAATACAAATAGATAACCCAGTTAATTTAGAAAAACAAAAAATAAAAACGACAAGCATTTGATCAAATTTTCACGTTAAAATGCAAAAAAAAAAAAAAAAAAAAAAAAAAACACTAAAAGTTGCTTTTGTGATTCACATTTGAGTTACGCGGACATGAATCCAAACACGCTTTAAGTTGTGAGACACGTATTGTGAATGTGCGAGCTTGATCTCCCACAGTGTGCTCCAGCTCTTTCCCATTGTCTTACTCTTAGGCTCTTAGCCCCATTCTACCTTACCATAAGCCTATCCTTTTTTGGGGTATCAAAATCCAAATCTCTTCCATTACATGTACAGTGACAAGACTTTAATTACAAAAATATACGCTTCTAGTACTAAGTAATTCATAAAAAAACTTCTATTTTGAATCTGACAATATATATATATATATATATATATATATATATATATATATATTCAATAGCACTACGTTTAGCATTACATGTGCTTGGCCTTCATTAACGGCTAACTATTGTATTCTGATTTTCTACATTTGGTCCCTATTTGACACGGTTCTAAGCCATGTTGCATTCACCAACTCCCACGATGGACAACACTTATGTCTTTTTCTGTGGCATACAGCTAAGTCACTAGAAGCTCTTAATCCCCAAGAGATAAGGGATGAAACTATTGCAGGACAGGCAACAACCAAAAACTTAGAATCTCACATTGCAAGACATCTCAATATTCACATTACAAAACTTCACCGAAAAAAAAAACTATGTATATCTCAAAATATCTACGAAGTTAACGATAATTTTCTCTTTTCAGAATTTATTGGCCATGGAAATGGCTTTATTAAGATTCTTGAGAGCTTTCTCATACCGCAAAAACCCCACAAACCAAAATTCAGAATCATCCTCAGTCACTATCTCTATATACTTCTGTTCTGCCTTGTTTACATTCTGGCTTTCATTGACCTCTTTTATTCTCCCTATTGGTATCAAAACCTGCATACATAACAAGAAGCACCTTCACATCAGAAGAATGAAATAGATAAGAAACATATGAAGTCATAATAACCTTGGGAGAGCCACACTACAAAAACTTAGCTGTTTTAGTTAAAGAGTCTAAGGCACCCTATACTAGAATCTCATATTTCTAATGTGGAACTCAAGTCTCATATCTTAGTGTATTTGTTTCAAGTCTTACAAAATTATTTCAGGAAATTTGAGTTTGAGAACCAAAAATCTCATGTTTGATATAAGTTTTAAAAATTATTCTCAGGCATTATTTATTTACTAGAATTTATATATATTACACATTTTTTTCCTCTCTCGCTCTAAACCCATGTACCAGGTATATCATTCCTGTTTATTTACAAGTCATATTGACGCATGCTGCTTGTTTGAAGCTAAGAGACATGGTAGAAGGCTATGATAATAATTGATAAGAATCTTGGGAGAGTCATACCATAAAAGCTAGCTATCATAGTTAGACAGCCCAAGACCTTATGAAACCCACCTAGAATCGCATACTTCCCATATAGGACTAAAGTCTCATACCTTATAATTGGATCCTAACATATACTAATTAATTTGAGCTTAAAGTTGGGTTGTGTTGTAGCACATAAAGCCTACCTTGTAAGGTGCCCTGACTAACTCTCCAGTCACAGAAGAGAAGGTTATGGGCCTTTCACTGTAAAATGCAACCTTTGCAGTTGAGACAAAGAGAATTCCAGCAATAGGACCAGATGTGGTATATAAATAACACTGAGAGGCCTTCAACAATTGCTCTTTTTCTTGCATCCCAAAAACACTCTTAAAGATGTTCCCTCTTCCTCCTTCTTGTATAATCATTGCCCCCAAACTCAACTTACCCTTCAGAATCTCAGACAGATTAGGACCCATTTTTACTGCAGTCATACATACATGCATACAACATATAGTGAGTTAATCGAATGTTCAATAGAACTGATCACACTTTTCTTATAATGTTTTATGTTATGTTGTGATCTTTCGACTTTGAAATTACCATGGTCATGAATCCTATGTGTAAAACTGCTGCTTTTTCCTGTGCCCTTCGCGGCAATTTCTTTATCTGCAGTAGGTACAAGAGAACCCTCTTTAGTTTTGTTACTGGTATGGTATTTGTGTATTGTGTGATGCCTAAAACCAGAGGAAGAAAAGTTGATTCTTACCTGTGTTGGTGTAAGTATAGACATCAACAGAAATGCTTTTGCGTAGTAAATTGTCATCATGCTGTGGAGAGGTATCAGAAGACTTCATAATTGCGTGTAATTTCAGAAATTTGATATTCAAAATGGAATTCTTCAAAATATTCTTGGGATTGTATTGGCTATAATTCTTGTGAACAGCCGTCCAAGGGATGCCTTATATTATAATTCTTATTATAAATCAAAATGCCACTTGGTGTGCTTTGTACGACAAAATCTTATCTTAATTTTCCTAGAACATGCATGCATATTGTTTCCGGCTAATCACTGGGTTGAAATTTAAGCCGAATGAGCCAATTGGAATAAAACAAAAATCCAAGTCAAAGAAAGTTGGTAAAGTCTTTGTATTTAAATTTGATTATCTATTTAATGGTTAGTTGACCTAAGCTTGCCCATCATTGACTATTCTAGAATGAACAGTTCTTCCATGCTTTAATTTGAAAATCTAGAAGAAAAAATGCTCAAATTTCCATCGTGCATAGTTAAAATGGACAAGCTGTAAAAAAAAATTAAAAGGAAAGGAGAATGGCATGTACCATTTTTATTGAGAAAATATTTTAAGTGATTAAATTTAATTTTAAAATAAATGTTTCTGAATTTTGGAGAAGTATAAAATTGTACCATCAATAGAAAAAAAAAATTGAAAGTAATTAATTTCAGCTTGTTTTAAAATTTTAAAAAATAAATGACTCAAAGAGAAAAGGAATACAATATATAGGATATTATCACAATTTCAAGAGGGGTAACCTAAAAAATATTTTTTTCTTTAAAAAAATAGACATTAGTGCTGCAATATTATTTTATTTTCAATTTTGACCATTCAACATTAATTAAATATTAGTCAATTGTGACCGTTCAAATTTTTTTATATAGGAATAGATGCAAAGCTATTTATGAGTAAAGTTTCTTAAGAAAAAACTATGAAAATTTTTTATATATCAATTTATATTAAAAGACAAAAAGAACAATTTTATAAAAAGAAAATACAAAATACAAAATAGAGACTTCTCGGTTTTGGACATGTAAGTTGCGAATTTGGGCCCCGAAAAGCTGAAGACGAAGCCCAATCCTTCGTCTTAAAGCCTCTGACTCTGAGCCATTTTGCATTTTCTTCATTGCGCAGAAACTCCGGACAGAAACCTAAAGCCTAGAACCTTCTTCCTTTACACTTCGCCGGAGTCAGCGATGGATCCTCAGCCTGAGCCAGTCAGCTACATATGCGGAGGTTTCTTCTATAATCACAGCTCATTTTGACCTAATCGCGTTTTTTGTTTACCTTTTTTTGCCAATGTTATAGGTGTGGGTTTAGGGTTTTAAGAGTGAAATGTGATTATGCTTGTGTATCTGCTGCAGATTGTGGAATGGAGAATACGCTGAAGCCTGGTGACGTTATACAGTGCCGTGAGTGCGGTTACCGTATTCTTTACAAGAAGCGCACTCGTCGTAGTAAGCTTTAATTTCATTAATGCTCTGTTTTGTATATAATTTCTCTGCTCCTTTCGTGGATGATGAGTTATTCTTTAGTTTATTCGCTTATTTACTTTAAAATAATGAGGTAATTAGTAATTGTTCTCTGCTTTTCTGTTTCTTGTTGATAGCGGTTTGGTTAGAGAAGAGTGTGAGTTTAAAACGAAGCCACTGGTTGTAGTTGCTCGCTCCAGTCCAGTGTGTAACAGTGTGGAGTTAGAATATAATGAGTGAATATAGTTATTAAATTACCATAGGCTGAGAGTTCCTGATCACATGGTAGTAGAGCTTCATATGAGCTAGAGGTGGATGCCTGTCACCATTGGACTGTAACTGTAGTGTAAATACATATGTTTCAATTTGGAAACCTATCCTGAATATAATGAGTGAACTGAATGTAGTTTATCTCAAACGATAACATGTTTGAAGTTCAAACAATGAACTTGCTCGATCTGTCTAATTGTGATGGGACTGAGTGATATTCTTTGATGAAGCAGTCCAAGTTTATGTTATCTAGAATCAACCTTTGTTTCCAATGTATATGAACCTTGTATTTTCCCATTGACCATAAATAAAAAAAATTAAGTTGCCATTCTACCTGATAAATACATGAGATACTTGATGTCCTGAACTGCCAATGATTATCTTTGTTGTTAATTAAAAATACAAACTAGAAGTTTTATTAGAATTAATTAATATGTTGGATAAGTGACTTATTGAAGGTTAACTTGTAAGAGATAGCTTTATCTGCTAAGTGATATCTTGATCTAGGCAAATAAGACTCAAAGGAAAAAGAAGAGAAAATAAGGAAAGGAAAAATAATGATGAGAAAAGGCTAATTAATACTTATTTATAAAATTGTGATTGAAGTCTTTGACGATGCCTTTCATTGTGATAGCCTCGCCTCATCTGTAATAATGACGATAATGATGATAAAGACAATCTGCATATAAAGAAGAAAACATTGAGGGGTTGTGTTATGACTGCCCCCTTCCAATAAATAACAGAAAAGAGTTGTGAAGGGTATCTGAAGGTGGAATGCTCTATGTACCAGCTTATGAATGAATGATTTTGAAAGTATTTCTGCTTGGAAATGCATCAATATCACTTAATGGGAAAATATGGTGAAAAGGGATAGTAGAAAACTACAACTGTTAAATTAGGCACAATGTGATCTGAATTCTGACATGACCATTAAAACTGGAACTCTATTATTAAAAGAAATCTTCTGGGTTCTGAATTTTAGAGGAGAAAGATGACTAACTTCTTTGTAATTTTTAAAAATTCAGTTTAAGTTAAATAATAATAATATATCCAACAGTAAATAAATGTGGTGCATCATGTACCACCTATAAAGAGGTGCGTCATGTTATGATGTGCATATTGAGTATGACTTGTTTTTGTCATGCCTCAGTATCAGAAAATTACCAGATTCCTTAAGGTGTGCCCTTTTGTGATGTGTTATTTTCTTACATATGCTTAAAGCTGTGGCTTCTTTTATGTTGCACCTTCTACATTTATGCAATTTACATACAGTACTCTAAAAAATTTCTGGTTTTTATGCAGTTGTCCAGTACGAGGCACGCTGAAGAAAACTGCTATCACGTTTGCAAGTAATTTCCATGAAGGAATTGTTATTACATCCGTGTTGTGTGATATTAAAGAACTACTTTTAATTCTACAGTAGATTGTTTTTGGGTGATGTTTGGCAAAGGATAAAAACTTTGAAATGTGAATATATTACAAACATCCGTGTTTAATTAGTTTGCAACTTTATCACTATGGTTAAGAAAAAAGTTTCATCTAAAAGGATTGGTGCTCAAAATGGATCAACTTGCTGTGTTTAGTGTTTTGGTTATATAGTCTGCCCACCCAAAGCTTCAAATTTGGCTTGTAAAATGAGTTCCATTCAGAAGTAGAACATATTTTGGTCAAGTTATAGTTTAGATTATCTGTAACCATAATAATCAATTTTTTATAAATAAAAAAAAAATTGACAAAAGGATAGTCAATTATTATACTGGAAATAATAATAGATACGTACATTGTATGTGAATTGGATAATGTTATTTCCAAGAATCGGTATTCGATTAAAACATAAAATGGTTTTTTATGGTTTTTTATTTTTTTAACAATAAAATGCTTATGGCAATTCATTGATAATCAAATGTTAAATACAAGTGAAAACATGATTGAACAACCTTCTAAGATTGATTACAAGATAATAGCCTGACATTCTTTTACTATAACTTCAAATTCAGACGGTATTATAGTTTTTAATCAATATTTGTTAAATTATGTTTTTAGTTTCTCAAATTATGGAGTCTCTTTTAATTCTTCAAATAAAAACTTGTAATTTTTAGTCTTCAAATTCAAAAATAAAAATAAAAATCTTTTAAATTCTTCTGTTAGAATTTGGAGGTTAAAAGTTGTAAATTTCTTTGAGAGAAGGAACTAAAAGGAGTATCTTTTTTATTTTGAAAGATTAAAATATAAAATTTTAATTTGATAGACTAAAAAGGAGACTTCACAATTTAAGGAATTAAAAGTATAATTAAGTTTTTACTTAATGGTTCATAAAATTAAGCTAATAAAATAATAAATGTGAATTTAGTTTTTACATTAGTCAATTAATAAATGGTTAATTTAACTTTTATATTAATCAATCATGAATGTGCGATTGATTAACGAAGGAATGGTTTGGTACAATGTTAGTGAAATTGTTTAGTGACATAATGAGATGAATTAATTAACTTTCTAATTTGGTTAATCTTTTGGTTGGAGAGGTTGAGAAGAAATCTGTCAGAAAAGTTATAAATTGGTGTAATTGGTATATTCTCAAGAATGTACCAAAAGACTGATATGGTCCCGTTCACATGTTCACCAATTTACAAAAGCCTATATATATTTGCTGGCTGTCGACAGAAATGATTAAAATGAGCAGGCTCTGTTCGATTAATTCCTCATCTTTTGTCAGTTAGATTACCTTTTTTTTTCCCTCTATAGAAACTTTTTCATTAGACAAACTTCTATGGTTTTTTTCTTTTCATATAATAATTATTTTCGTATAATAACTATTTTCAAATGCTTTATTATTCTCTAATAATTTGTATAATTTTTTAAATAAATCAAATTAAAAATACACAGTGCGTATATCAAAAGATTTAATAAAAGTGTGCAAATTAAAAATAGTAATCTTAACATATTTAGATTTCTCATAACATTGACATAATTATAAATAAATGTTTTTATAATAAAGAGGTGTTTGAAATTTTTAGTTGTTACTTAATTAATATTTCTCCCACCATATCAGTCCATTTTTTAAAGTTAAATTTAAAAGAAAATATTAGACTTCATAACATAATAAATTAAAGGATAAATAATTAGATTCATCTTCGAAAGTATAATATGCTAATAAATTAATCTTTAAAAAATGAAAAATATAAATTTAATCTCTAAATAGATAAAAATATGATAAATTAGTCTCATCATTAATTTTTTTGTCATTAAATTATAATATTCAAGAATAAATATGATTATAAGTTATTTTTTATATTCAATTATAAAATTTATGGATTAATTTATCATTAAATTATCTGTAAAATTAAGTTATTATACTTTTTATATATTCATAATTATAAATTAATTTATTAATGTCTCATACTTTCAGACATAAATTTAATTATTTGTCCTGAATTATTTAGATATAAATTTCTATTAAAAGAGAATCAAATAAAATCATTTTAAGAAGGATTATAAAAAGGAAAAAAAAAATATATTAACAGTCCAAAAAATGGTCCCACTGTGTATCATAGCAGCATCAACTTTGAGTAAAGGTCCACATAATGAATCAAAAACCAATGCAGGTTTATGTTTTGGACCACTGGCACAGTTAAGTAAATTACCTATCAATTGCTGTATGTTATGATAATGGAACATGGTGGATTACTCACTCTTTTTCTCATCCAATCACTCGTCGGTTGCCTCAAGATAAGCTTCTTCCTATTACCCACGTCTCAAATGCAATATTATTTTTACAATTTTAAAAGTACTATTCAATTTAATCTTAAAAACTATATGTATTACTACTATCATATTAAGTTTTCAAAAAATGTATAATTACATAGCCTAATTTTGCTTCTAGTCTTCAAAAGTTTAGGTGAATCTAATTAAAAAATAAGAGTTGTACCGTGACAAATGCTTTCAAAATTAAACCAATCATTAAATTTATAAAGGAACAAATTCATAATTTTTTTGGTAAAGGCATTGAATTTTAAATGAGATACTTGTTGTTGACGGAAACAGGAATTTTAAATGAGAAAATTGGTTATATATTAATAGCCTAAAATTTTATAATATCATCAAATTATAAATTATTATGTACAATAAATTATTAATTTTTATAATAGTTGCTATTATAAAAATCATATTAATAATAAGTTTTATTTTTTAATTAATGGACGATAATTGTTACATGATGCGTAACCATTAAATTCATTTTGAATTCTCAACCAAGGGTGAAGTTTAGAGTTCTTGAATTTGTTTTATTTAAACTATTTTACTATATTTCCCAAATTTGAAATTCTTATAACAAACTATCCAAACAGAATAATTTGTCACAGATAATTTTAAATCCCTTTGAAGTTTACTTTTCCTGCTGCTGATCTCTTATCCAAACACATTGTTACTGACTTTAAAAAATTAAATTATGTTTTGATCTCTAATTTTTTTATTTTAATCGTTATTTTTTTTCAATAATATCTTTATCATTTGATCTAATAACGTTTCATTAAATAAAAAAAATTTGATAAATATTGATAACTCTCAAATAAAGCATAACCAAAAAATTCATTAGATAATGAACTATTAATTCTAAGTTATCTTTGGTCTTACTAGTTACAAAAAGAAAAAATTTAGCACATCAGATTTTTGCTTTTAACATAATATTTTTTTTCAATTAAAATATAAAACACAAAAACAAATTAGACTTGCATTCACACATTCATCTTCGTCACTGCACTGGAGGAAAAAAAAAAAACCCTAATATAAGTTGTTGCATCATTATGTCTGACGCCTCTTTATTTTTATTTTTTTCTGGGGTTTGGTATCGCATGGAGTTGTTAATCCTAATTCATAAATTTTTTTGACATTTTGGGCGTAACTCATAATATGTGCAGTGATTGTGAAATCTGTCTTCAATTGTTCTTGAGTAGTTCATTTATACGTGTGGTTTGTTGACAACATATACCCGTTTTAATTATCAGAACAAATCAGAAAAACCCAACCAACATGAGAAATAGAAAGCAAGAAATCACTAGATTTGAGAAGAACAATACTGAAACAATTTGGATTTAATTAGTATTTTTTTCTTCTTCTGCAGAGATGAAGTGTATCGATTTGAATCATTAACTATTATGAAGGGCTATAATTTGTGCACTTTATTATCTTCTCAAGTATAACCCGCATATTTATATGATTATAAATATATTTAAGCTATTTTTAAATTGTGAAAAAATAATTGTTTTTATTATGCGCTGTACATAACTATACGTACATAAGTTTTACAGATTGATATTGTCAAATAAAAATTGCATAAAGGCAAAGTAAAAAGTGATATGAATTAAAGTGGGGTCAGAACATATACATTGTGTTTGTCATGATCTTCTCGCCTTTCTTGTAGTATCAGAAATGAATAGCATTAACCAATTGGTCGAAGTGAAGTTTGTCTATTTTTTTTTAAAGATTAAATTATCTATTTTGTTATTTTTCTTATTTTTTAAGTTTTTTAATTTTTTTAGAAAAAATTATTTAGTTATTTATTTATTTATTAGTTTAATTTGATTCTTTATTATTATTTTTAATTTATTTAAAATTGACATTATTAATCATTTAAAAATAAAAAATTTTATTCAGTTTTCTTCCTTTTCCCTCCATTTCATTTTTAACAAAAACATTGATTCTTAAATAATTAGTGACATTAATTTTAAATGAATCGAATGATTAAATTAAATAAAAAATAAGATAAATTATCAAAAAAAACTTTTATTTAAATTATAAATTTTGTCCCCTATAATTTCAAATCTATGATTGTGGTTCTTGTGTTTCTAAATCAAGACATTTAAACGTTAATTTTAGAATATATGTCCTAATTATAATTTAGAGGGATCAAAATTATAATTTAGGCTAAACTTTTTAAAAGATAAATTACTAACCTAAATAATAAAAAGATAAAAGTCAATTAGGGGTTAGTTAATTATGTAATAATCCAATCACATCATTTGTAAAGTTTAAGAGGAGTTTTTTTAAACTTATTTCTTAAAAAAATGTTTATTTTAATAAAATAAACAATTTTATAAATTCTTAACATGTTTGTTTAAATTATCTTGGCTTTCAAATATTTTTTATTAAAACTTATTGTTGCATTAAAACTTAGAAGAAGTAAATCTTATTTGTTTATTAAAAAATATTTTAAAAAAAATACTTATTTAAAATTATTTTCTTAAGTTTAATCAAACCAATCCTAGATCTTTTCCATAAGCAGTTTAATAAGTATTACACCATTAATACAGAAAAACGCCCAATGACGTGATGAAACCATTTCCCATTGATCGAGGGAGGAATAGTGCAATAGTACTAAAGACAAAATAAATAATCATATCTTCAATGTTCAATTCAATGTATATAAAAAAGAAAAGTTAACTTAAAAAAAGATATATTTATTCAAATATTCAAAACTTAAAAGAAGTGTAAGAATGGTTAAGGATTTTAACCTATAATATAGAATGTGTTAAAATATGTATTGTTGTTACCTAATGAATAATTATGTAAAACAATTCCCTAAGCTGAATCATATATAGTTAAAAACCTAGCCGTAAACTGATACATCCTATGAACAATTACGTAAAACAATATCCTAACACTTTATTCTCTCTCTCTCTCTCTCTCTCTCTCTCTCTCTCTCTCTCTCTCTCTTCCTGTTTTCTCCTAGCATATCTAAAAGGGAGTAATATAATGTTGTTATAAATAAGAGCACTCAATGCTTCTATGATTGTCCTTTTTGTTTTGTGGGACAGAATTTCCTTATGATATGGGGACTCCTTGTAACCCGATCATGAAAAACGTGAATGAACATAGCCTGTTTTGTTTCTATGTTAATTGCTTGGCTGAATTAAAAATGACTAAATACCAAATAAGAAAAAAAATATTTGTAATTAAACGATAATATAAAAAAATATTTACTCTATTAATACATGTGCTATCTATCAAAAAGGGGGGTACAATTTGAGTTGGTAAATAACAGTTTCTTAAACATGAGAAGTTTAATTTTCTCATCACGCGTATTTAAATATTTTGTTAGAAGAAACAAAACTCTCATTCATAATCTACTTCTTAAATATTAATCTCGTAATTTTTTACTATAGACATATTTTTGTAAGAAAAGACTATCTACTCTTTTAAATTCTTAAAACTTCTCATAATCTTAATAATTAATTGAGTAAACCGTGTATGCACAAATAGAGCATTGCGTTTGTTAACTTTTATTCATTAAGATTTCTAATTGGTTCATAGTTTAAAAAAATTAAACTTTAGATAATTTTTTAACAATTATTTACAATTAAAAATTCTTCTCTAAAATATATTGCAATAGCTAATTTTTTATTTTCTTGCAAAATAAATAAATAAAAAAAATGTTCTATCTGCGGTGCAAGCTTCACGCTTGGCTCGAGAATTTTTGTTTATTGGTGCACGTGTTGTAAAACGGCAACACCAACCAGTCATTCAATTTAGTGTCATATTCATATACTAAGAGCTTCAAATTTGACAAAACAAACAAAAAACCCACAAAGAAATGATTTTTATCATTCTTGTTTACCAAAACAATTAGCATATTAAAAGGCATTCATGTGACGATAATTGTCCCCTGATGATGCGAGTTTCAGTCAAATCAAAATCATTTTCTTCAAGAGTGTCTGTCTGTGGCCACTGAACTACCTCAGTGTTTCGCATGTGTTTTTGTGTTCTCAGCAAAAACCAAAGTCGCTTTCTCTCTGCCAGAAGGGACATAGAGAGAGAGATAAAGAGAGGCTTTTTCAATCCCAAAAGACAAAACGGGTGATTACTTGAGAAAAAAGAGAGCCGTTGAGGCTTGGAAGAGAGCCATTCAGTTCCGACCCATTGGAACTTGTATCATGGTTCGTCCCAATTGTTTTTTCTTTGCTTTTTCCTATGTTTTTTATGTTTTTGGCTATGACACCCTTTTTGAGTTTTGTGTTTGTGAGATTGGATTGTTTGAGAATTTGGGGTTTTTGAATTGGGAGTGATGATGGGGTGCGGTTCTTTTTGTTGGATTCTTTGGTTCTTTGGAAAAAAATTGTTTTTTTTTTTTCTTTCCATTTGGGGATAAGTGATCGGGCTTGTGGGGTTGGTGGAATCTATATTTAGGAAATTTTAATTTAGATGTTCTTGTGCGTATATGTAATCTGAAACTTGGGCCTGAATCTGAGGACGAGTTGTATGGCTAAGAATACGGATGTATCTCTTTTTTATATTTTAGGGAGGGGATTTGTGGTACAGTCAAATTTTGCTTGTAGATTTCGTGTGAATGGTTCAGATAAGCCTTGTTTTCAAGTTTGATTTCTTTCTTTTCTTTTTTTCCTCTTTATTTGCTTATTTATGTAGCTTTTCCAGTTTTGAGATTGGCTTTGAATAGGCTTAGTGAGGTTTTGATTAAATTAGAAGAGGGTAACCTTTGTTTTGACTGGTAGACAGAACTCAATTCCTTTTGGGATAATTTAATCTTTCCTGGTTTTAATTTGGAGAAACCCAAGTTGAGGTTTCTCCTTTCCTGCACATATCTATTGTGTGTGTGGAATTGGAATTGCATTCTTTGTTCATTTTTGAATTTTGAATAGTTCTCTCTAGACTTTCAACTTCATTTGTTAATGAAAGCCAAGAAAACTGGAGGAGTTTGTATGTATGTCCAGAATTGAACCAAAGGCTATCAGCAGCTAGGGAGGATTTTTATTGAATGTGCTAGCATAGATTTGAGCAATTAGAAGTGGAGTTTGTCGGGTTTAGATGCCATCTATTATGTTAGAATCAAGAAGGTGCATTCAAAGATTGCAAAATTGAGGTATTTGTTTGTTAGGAATATTCCTGTTTGACTTGGAATTTTTCAATGAAATTGGTTTAAGGAAGTTAATTCTTTTGTTATGCTTATTTGTTATGTTTGGCATGCCATCTATGCTATTTGGACTTTGGCGTTAGTCCAAAACAGTTCTTTTAATTAATTATCAGTGTTTTGCAGTTTTTAATTTGTTGTGATGCTTCTTTGACATTGAATTTCTGCGCTTTAGCCGTTGTATTTCTGATAATGCATAACCTGTTTCAACTGTTTCAATATTGATATTATCATCGCTCCCATTTCTTTGGGTGGCCATTTTCTCTTTGGATTAAAGGAATATGGCTAATTTATTGTGTCTAAGCAATGTGGCTATTGTTCTTTATGTAGTTATCCAAGTAGTGATTTGTTATCTAAGAGGAGAAACTAGTTTTGGTAATATGCACATAAGGTTAGGCAAAACAGATTATACTGGTTTTGGCCTTTTGATTCTGCAGTTTTTCAGGAATTATACTTTCATATTCTGCTGTCAGTTTTTCTATTAGAACACTCTCCATCATATGGCCATGTTCTACGTTTCCATGGCCAAAAGTTTTCTGGAAGTCTATCATCTTTTTTTAGTTATTATTAGAAACGTCGAAATTAAATTGCTCCTTGGTTGTTTGTTTGGTTGGTAAATGGTTATCTTTTAGAACTATGGCAAGAAAGAAGCTAATAAAATGAGAAAGTAAAGAAGCGTACCATTTTTTGTCTGTGTTTCTGTCACTTGTGTTTAGATGTTTTTCTCTTGTTCTGATTTTAGCTTGCAAGTTTTTCAAGAGACCATGATCTGTTTATAACTTAAATTGATGTCTAGTTGACTTTTAGGTCATTGAAAATCATTTCAAGTTGATAACGGAAACAGTAAAAGTATTTGAATATCAATTATCTAGAGTAATGTTCTTTGTTTTGAAAATTGCAATTTCTTTCTTCTCATTGTTTTCTTTTTCTTTTTGGCCAATGCTTCTAATATGGACAGGCGAGGAAGATGCATTGTGCCCCTCAAGAGATAGGTAATGATAGTCCAAAAGTTTCAGAAGCAAGAAAGGATTCCATATCAACGATATATCTACAACAAAATAAACTCACATCTTTAGAGGTCACAATAAATTCCAGTCCTTTTTATTACATGACTTTTTAATTGAGTTTGGAAAGGAAGTTGATCCTTACCTCTATTTTTTCTTCTTTAAATGTAATTCTTTTGTTCAGGATTGTCAAGAATCTTCTCTTTTAAAGATTAACACTGATAGTAGGTAATATATTTTTATGACTGTAGCATTTCTTTCATTATCTTTTGTTCTTTTGGTAATATGATTCTATAATTAATTTGCATGTTTCTTTTGTTGAAATTGTTGACCTATTGATATAAAATGTATTCCTAGCCTTCTAGGACATTCTTTAGAAGTATATTATTCCTTGTAGAATGGTTCTAAGGCTTATACCAAAAGCTGGTAGTGTTATTGATTCTGTGCATGGTGGGAGGGAACATAAGTCCATGATGGTATTGTCATAATGATGTTTCTCACTTCATTCTACATGTTCTTGGTATCCTTGTTTTTTCATGATTCTAGTATTTCCTAATTTTGTATCATCAATTGAGGAAATAGGGTTGGAAAAAATTGTTCCACAGATATTTTATCTACGGCAAAAACTTCAAAGAGGTGGTTTGGTCTTTCGTTGCAGTGATTGAGGGTTATAAAAGACACAAGACAATAACACATTTATTTTGAATGTAACAATTTCTTTTTTTTTAATTTCTTCACAATTTTGAAGCTTTTAAGCCTCTTAATGGCTGCATGACTCAAATATATTTTGCCATTGTTATATTGCTCCCTTACTCTTTTATTTATTTGTTTATGTATTTTTGTATTCAGAAGACACTTGAAACTTGGAAGTGATAATGGTTAAGTTCTGCTTATTGTTGGTCAGGTGTGCAATCCTTCCAATCTTTAGCTTCGAGCCTGATGGAACCTGGAGAATTGTTGCTATACCAGTGCAGTGTCAAAATCACATTAACTTAGCTTCTGGTGTAAATATGGATGGTCTGCAACTCCTTTTCCCTCCACCTATCAATAGGTTGAAGATTGATCAATGTAAGGGGCCTAGAGTGCCTCTTCCTCCCTATGCTTATTCAGCTAAATCATGTACTAAAAAAGGCTTTACTGGCTCAAATGTGCATCGTCGATGTCAAAACAAGATTGCCAACAGAGTTTCTAAACTGAATGAACTCACTGACAATTCTTGTTCTCAAAGTTCATTAGTCAGTGGCCCTGGCTTGTTCCCTGGTAGTTCTGCTGCACTTAATTCATCTGATAAGTACACAAGTCATTCCAAGGAAGATGACAAGTCTTTGAAGAAAAACTCAAGAAAAAGGGCAAGAAAGAAAGTTAAACAGAGTAAGAAGAAGTCAAGTGACAGTGGTTCTCCTGAACATGAAGTTCTTACTGAGGAATATGTCTCTGTAAGTTTGACTTCTGAAACCTGCAGCAGCAATGATGTGGATAAGGAGGGTGTGGGAGAATTTTCAACTTCTGATGATAGGTTAATAAAATCTGATTGTGAAAGGAATGAAAGGAATTGCAACATCAATGTTATGGAAGCACCTCATAGTTGCAACTCTTATCTTGATCAGGGCATGTCAAAAGCTACACCTATTGTTCAAAGTTCTGCTGGAGAATGTGCCAAATTTGAACCCAAGAATCAGCTCCAAGATGAGGGCCCTGATTTTGAAGTCATTGATAGAGGAATAAAGGACATCCAACACGTGGAGCCATGCTATTTTAATGATGTTCATGACTCTTTGGTGCTGGATTCAGTTTCAGTTGGTTCCAGAAGTGATGAAAGTATAAATGCTGATGATACAGGAAATCCGTCCAACAAGGCAAATTGCACAATCATTTCAGATTCAGGAGATGGATATTCTCTTGGTAAAAACTTAACAAAGGGTATTCACAATAACTGTGAACATAATGAGGGGATTTGGCATGGTGGTCAAAATTGCATCAGTAATGATAAGAGAGTTAAGCAGAAGAAAACAGTGTCGAAGAGTTCAAGTCTAAACAAATTTGGGGGTGCTGGAACTTTGCAAGGTCGAAAAGGGAAGGAAAATAGTCATTCTGTATGGCAAAAGGTTCAGAAGAACAGTTCTGATGATGGTAGTGGTGACTTGAAGAAAGTGAACACAACTTCATCACGATTTGCTTCTACTCTGGAAAAGGATCCTTCAGTTATCAAAGAATGTAATTCTGTTAGTGTAAATGGTGTATCAAAAACTGAAGATAAGAAACACTTGAAAAATAAAATTGGTAGGAAATCAAAAGGTAAAGTGGAGTCAGTTGCAAAAAAGGGACACAACAATCATTCCAGGAAAAGTTTCCAATCTAACAGGTCTTTGTCGAATGATCATGGGAAGGCTAGTTTTCAACAGAATGACATGTTGCATATCTCTTCTCAGGAAATTGATCAACAAGGATTGAACACTGTCTCTGGATTTAATTCTGATATTAATTGTCTTATGGATGGGGTCCAGACCAATGGAGTTGAACAGGTAACATCTGAAATAGGTCACAGTGCAGAGTTTCATCTGGAGGAGTCAGGTCCACAAAAAAGTGCCAGCCATATAGTTGCAAATACAAACAATGAAAATATAGATAGTCAGGATAGCTCGTTGGCAATGCCAGGTGAGAACATCAATCAATCAAATATGTCTGAGGAGCTGTCTCCAGATTCTTGTAATCTTGAAGGTGATGAGGTTGGTCAAACAGAGAAAGAAGTTTCTTCTGGAGACTACAATGCACAAAACCTCAGTTCTGGAACTACCCTATGGAAATGGATACCAGTTGGGAAAAAAGATAGAGGGCTGGAAAAATCTGAATCTAATAGTGCAACACCAGAATATTCTGATGCATCCTTTGGTAACAATTCCATCTCCGAAAGCAGTGTTGAACCAGAAGTCGCCTCTTCTGAAAATCGGGATTCACTAAATGCAAGCAGACCATGCAATGGCCAGATTTACGACAAAGTGTCTTGTCTAGATGAGGGTGAGAACCATAAAATGGGTAGTCAGGTTGCATGTACATTGACAGAGCACAGGGACAAGCATGAATCTGCTAATCACATGTTTTATGAATGTGAAAATCAAGATATGTTAGCAAATGATTCTTACAGAATAGCTAAAGCTGTGAATGATGCCTGTAATGCACAACTGGCTTGTGAAGCGGTACACATGGCTACAGGTGGTCCAGTTGCAGAGTTTGAAAGACTACTACATTTTTGTAGTCCTGTTATTTGTAAGTCACTCAGTTCACTCAGTTGTTCGACCTGCTCACACAACCATGGTGGTGGTGCCTCACTGTGCAGACATGAGATCCCTAACCTATCTTTGGGATGCCTGTGGCAGTGGTATGAGAAACATGGGAGCTATGGGTTAGAGATAAGGGCTCAGGGTCATGAAAATCCAGAGAGACAAGGAGGTGTTGGTGATTTTCCATTCCGTGGCTATTTTGTCCCTTCTTTATCAGCAGTTCAGCTGTTTAAGAACCAAGAAAATTTATGTGTAAATAACAGTGACAGGCTTCCAAATTCTGAGGTTTCAGAGGCATGTGAAATGGTTGACATTTCAGAAAACTCATCTACTGCCAGTCAACATTCGATATTTTCTGTTCTCTTTCCTCAGCCTCGCAATCTGGACAAAAGCAGTCAAACACCAAAGGAGACGGCTTCTATCAATAATGCATCTATTCCATCTATCAACTCAACCTGCTCTGGTGATTTAGAACTTCTTTTTGAATATTTTGAATTTGAGCAACCTCAACAAAGACAACCTCTTTATGAGAAGTAAGATTCTTCATCTCTTTTATCCCGTCATTAAACACGGTGGTTTTCAATGTATCTATCAGTCTTCAATTTTTTAGAATAGATAGTGCTTCTCATTTCATATCTTAAAATGATTATATGATACTGAATAATTTTTATCAGATCATCAAAATTTATGCAATTATACTCTGTAAGAATTAGGAGGAGGGGGAGGGCAGTTGAATAGATGACTAAGATGAGAGAAAATGTTTTCACCTTCTTTTTTTCTGTCCATAAAGTCGTAGATGTTTTGCCACTATAAGAAGCAGGTTTGTTAGTTGAACACTTGCATGATTTGATTTTGGTCTTACAGGATACAAGAACTGGTTAGAGGCTATATACCAATCCAATCTTCAACTTATGGGGACCCAACAAAACTGGATTCAATTAACCTGCGAGATCTTCACCCTAGATCTTGGTAAGTGATCTACATGTCAATTATGTTTCACGTGAAAAAGAAAATGTGATTGTATCTGCCTTAAGATCAGATAACCAGAAATAAGCATTATCTTGACTTAATTTCGAGTGATATTTCAAATGGTTGTAGCACTAAGACCACCTGATTTCCAGGTTCTCAGTTGCATGGTATCCTATTTACCGCATACCAGATGGCAACTTTCGTGCATCTTTTTTGACTTACCATTCACTTGGACATTTGGTTCGTAGAAGAACTAGTTCAGATTTGTCAACTGTAGGTTCTTGCATAGTATCTCCAACTGTGGGGCTTCAAAGCTACAATGCCCAGGTATGAGTTTTCTTGCTTATTATGCTTATTATTCCTCCATGCATTGAGATGAACCTTTCAATTGGTCAAGCAAAACCTTTTGAGGCGAGTCAATTGCATATAATATTTTGACATGTTTACATTATTCTGTTTATGGGGCTGATTTCAAGATAATTGGAACTTTGATTAGTATATTCAATCATGTAAATCACTGTTTATTTGGAGGCAGTCCTTGCCAGGGGTGGGGGAAATAAATGATGTAAAAGGTGAATCTTCTAATCCCCAGCAGTGGTGAAAAGATGAACTTTTGCAGTTTGCTAAAAGAGAAGACGAGGGAGAAGTTATTTACATTGGGAATATTATTGGAAGATGTTGGTGAAGTATGTTGTTGAATGAAGTTGTTCAAATTATACTTAGTTTGTTTTCTCTGATTATGGCTCTGTTTAGATAAACTTTTCAATAAAAAACCTTCAGGCAGGAAAAGAAAATAAGAAGATAAAATGGACGAAACTGTTTCCATAAGTTAAAATCAATTTATGGCCCTCAACTTTTATAACAGTTCTCTCATTTAACTTCTTCAGAAACTGAGATGCATAAATTGATTTAAATTTATGGAAATAAGTTTGATTTATTTTGCTTTATATTTTCTTCTTCTAGAAATGTTTATGCAGAGAAGTTTATTCAAACAGAACATATTAAGAAGTTTAAAATACCATCCATCTAATTTGGTTTGCTTTTACTTTTACATGAGTAAGTTTTTAGGCGAAAGAAAGAAGGCCATTATATCATGTCTTCAAACCATTGTGATTGTAATAATGCTTCATTATAAGTCACTGATTGCCTTGCAATGAAACTTTTGATAGGTAATGTGGATATTATTTTAGTCTTACTAATAATTAAGCACTTGATGTGATATGTAAAGGGTGAATGCTGGTTCCAGCTGAAGCATTCTGCACTTGCAGCAGAAATGGTGAACATAGAACCTTCTTTACTTCTTAAAGAGCGTTTGAGGACACTTGAGGAAACAGCATCTCTCTTGGCAAGAGCTGTGGTCAACAAGGGGAACCTAACCTGTACAAACAGACACCCTGATTATGAGTTTTTCTTGTCTAGGCGACGGTATTGAATATTGATACCTCAAAATTTTCACCATTAATAATCATCATGAGTCCACCGATCCCAATTAATTTGGATTAAAGGTGCTATTGATGTTGATGTTGATGTTGATGTTGAATAATCATCATGAGTAGGCAAGCTACTAGTTACAACTTACAAATGAATGATTTTGGCTACATTCATCACAGGATATTACCCCAAGTAGGATCTAAGTGTGATTGATGGTGTTCGATGTGTCTTTTAGGTCCTAGTTTCAACATAAATTCGTTTGTAAATACATAGCTTTGTGCAGTACCACTTTTGGTTTTTTCAGTTCTTTCTTTTAACTTTGCTTCTTGTTAGAGAGAGCAATAAATTTGTAGCGCTGATGTGAGAGATTAGCAATTATTCTGGATTTTTCCATATAGTTCAGTTTATGATTCTTGTTTTTCATAGCTTGAAATTAGTGAATGCTGCCATAAGTGCGTTCATGGTTCATACAAGGTTGCTTTTATTGCATTCATACTTAATGTCCAACTTGCTCTTCTCCCATTTAAAAATATAATTGAATGAATCCTTGATTCCAAGAGAACTTTATATGATAGTTATGTCATCTATTTGACAAAACAATCTATCTATTTTAATCTATTGAACTTGAAAGGTAATGCCATGGCATTAACCCGTCAACTGCACTCTATAAGCACAATTTTGTCACATCAACAAAACTATTTATGTATCATTTTTAAGTCTTTACGCGTCTTTTGTTTTACTAATTTTAATCTCTTTCATTAAATATTAAACAGGCCTCATTCATAGATAACCACCACATTATTTATAAATTTCCTAACCCTTGGTTTATTTTCCTCTAAGTGACTAATACTATTTAACCTCTCTTATGTCTTTTACATTGTTTATTGAAGCTAAATTTCATAATTTGCTATAAAAATTCATGCATTTATGTTTTTTTTTTAAAATTATTTTTGTTTCATTTTTTCTAATTTAAGTCAGTATTGTTTATTTTCCTCAAAAGATAATATTATATATAATTAAAGATATTTTTTGTATATTAATTATACAAGTTATTCCACATACCTCTATCTTTTTTTTTTATTTAAGTTATTAATAGTAGTAATAAATAAAAATTAGCATCCCCGAGTGAGGTCATTCATGATTATAAACCTAGTTTGTTATCATTGAGCCCCTGAAGCAATCAGTGTAAAAAATAATTCAGTTTAACTAATAATTTTGAATTTAAATCTTTAATATACAATTAAGTTCAATAATCCTATCTAGTATGACTGTATGAGTAAGATTAGCTTCTGTGCTAGATGCCTATGGTCTCTATCTTACATGTAAGACTAAAGTACACTTATTTTTTATTAATTAATTATTTAATTATTATTATTATTATTATTATTATTATTATTATTATTAATCTCCTTAAATAAATCCCGACTTAAGCGTCAGAACTTGTTTGGATATATTTATTCCCACACTTTGTCGCATGAAATTATCTGAAGAATAATTATGTTATTGTTTGTGAGGGATCTGATCGGTTGAAGGAGTTCAAGATGACAAAAGGAAATTATTTAATTTTAACGTTTAAGGTCATGTAGACGTAGACTTGCATAATGATTTTTTTATATATAAAAAACATAATGGATTTTCTTTTATTTAAATGACTCATTACCATGTCAACACATTCATATTGACTTGTTGACATAAACAGTCTATTGAAATCTCATATTAGTATTTTCTATTTTTATTAAATATTGAATGCGAAGTTAATAAATAAACTAAATTTGTACAAATAAAATATTAGGAGATCAAATTTAAGGGGGGAAATGGAGGGACTAAATTTGTGAAATTGAGAAAGGAAAAAAACAATTAAATCATGTTATTTAATGTACACAATTAAATCTATTTTAAAATGATTGTTATTTAATTCTCCAAGAAATATTTTTTATTTAAGAATGTAAGTAGAAATTAAATGCCATTAATATACCAAAAGGATATCAAATTAACTTTTTGTTCTATTGATATTCTCTTATATAATTATGTGCAAATATCAAAAGGATAGAATTTTTAAAAATAACAATAAATAGATTCAAAATAAAATATTTAAAAGAAGAATTATTTTAAAACAAAAGAAGTAATTAATTCAGATTGTTTACTTATTTTGATGTTACCTTTTGTTAAAATAATTCAAAATCCAATAAATGAGGAGTTTCTCGGTGAAATTACGGCATAGCGTGAGCTTGACGCACATGGAATCGTCGTTATCAAAGTTAAAATAATGATAAACAATAGACACACGCCATAACCTAAGGATTCTTATACTCAGCAAAAAATAACCCTAAGGATTCTTCTTTCATGTCATTATCTAACTTTCACGTGACTGCATTATTGGATGAAACCTTTTAATCAAGTTATTATGTGATTTTTTTTATCTCTAAAATATTATTAATTCTTTCAAAAGTTGCATGTTCTTTAAATATATTTAATTGTCATAAAGCTTTCACTTTTTATTTATCAATTAAAAACCCAAAAACAATAGCACCTATATTTTTATATTTATTGAACACTGTTCTTTTAGATAAATCTAAAATATCTTTTGACTAGCACTAGAGATTGATCCCTCGAAACAATGTTTATTGGTCAATTTTATATATTCGTCTAATTAAGTGACATCTGATAAGGAGCTTAATTTTATTCAAATTGAGTTTTGTGACAAGGAACTCTGTTTTTGTACATTGAGAGTGTCATATTAAAATATTTTTATATTTGTCAAAAGGAATGCTTGCAATAAATTATGTTTTGTAAAGAAGTAAGGAAATTTATTAAATTGAGAGTGAACCAAACATTTCGTAAAATTCACGTTAATTATATCTAATATTAAACAATAAGTTAGAAATATATTAATATTTTTCCTTGTCAAAGTATAGTAGATCTTCTTGGTGCCAGTGATTTTGATTAATATAATTTAACAATCTATCCAAAATATGTATATGTGTATATATTAAAGTAAATATAATTTAGAATAACACCAGAGTTGTACAATATGGCCCTCTTAAGTTATTTTTTATTTTATTTTATTAAGGGTACTTCTTAATTAATAACTACAAATTAATTCTTTTAATATGTAAAGAACACGAATTAATTTTATCTTTTCTTATAATGTCTTGTTATGCCTACCATCAAGAATTTAATATTAACTAAGATATTTAAAAAATTAATTATTTGTCAATTTTGTAAAATTTTATTGATAATTCAATTATATAAATATATATAAATATATCAACTACTTATATCGCAGTCAAATGCTTAATTTTCGAAGGAAAGGTGGAAAATTATAGATAGTTATTCCAGTTTTATCACTATTTCACTGTTCCATAGTATTTGGTTGAGAAAAAATAATAAGAAAGAAAGGGGAGGAAAGAGATTTGATAATATTTTTGTTGTTTGGTTTAAATTTTTTAAAAAAGATGAAAGAGAAATGGCAGGAGCAAAATCTCTCCTCATCCAATTTTAGCTCATTCCAAACTTTTCCTAAAAAATTGGAGGAATTTGGAGTTTAATTATACGGATTAAAATATTTTTATTTATATTTTGCAATTTAAAATTATAAGAATATAAATATAAATTAATTTTTAAAATTATTTCTCTTCTCTTATGAATAAAATAAAAAAAATTATCTCTCTTCCACTCCATTAAAATTCCTTTCCTCTCCTCCTCTTAATCAAACAAAGAGACCAATAAAAAGATATCTTTCTTTCCTTCCCTTTTCTTCTATTAAAATAAAATTCCTTACTTTTTCTTTTCCTTCTATTAAACCAAACAGTCATTTAAGGTTCATGTATTAGAATATTGTTGTCCCCCTTAAACAAACATGCATTAAGCTATAATAACTACGACACATTAGTTTGAACTCTTTTGCACAATATCTCATTTTAAATATGGATAAAATTTAAATACGACTAAATAAATATATTTAATAATATTTTTTAATCAAAATTAACGATTCATTTCAATCAATTTAGCTGTGAAAATAAAGTAAAAAAATATTGTGACCAAATATTATTTTTAATTAAAAACAACACCAACAGCATTTATAATAACTAAGATTTTTCATTTTCATACGTCTCAATTTAGCTCCATTCAATTTCAAATTCCACAAGGAACCTTTTGTTGCCTTCAATTCAAAGACGGTGATAATGAGGTCGACATCATAAATACTTTTTTTTTTTTTTGGATAAGTAGCAAAAATATTTTTAATTATTGAGTGCACAAAATATTTTTTTTAATAGAATCATAATAAAATATTTCGTGTTTAATATTTCTTTTGATTTTTTAATTAAGGGATGTTTCTTTTGAGTTAAACATTGTTATAAATGTGTCTTATTATTCAGGATGAATATTGTTATAATTTTTTTAACATATTTATTTTAGTTAAAATATTAGTGAGAGATTTAAACAATTGAATCATGATTTATCTTTCTTTTTCAGCTTTCAACTATCAAATCAAATTTATAACTTTTAAAACATTATTATAAATATGTCTTTGAGACTCCACAATCAAGATGAAAATCATATTCTTTTTTCTTAATTTAGAGATAATTGTATCTTCTAATCTATTAGATCAAAAATTAATTTTCTACCTGTTACATGATTATTATTGGTCCAAGAAATTTTGATAAATAAAGTGAATTGATTACAAATTTTCTGTTTTAATTTTTTTTAAACATATGAATGCAACAAAATAAAATTAAGTTAAGGAATAAATTAATTTCAAATCATGACATAATAAGATGCAAGACATGCTTGACCATATAAACACCAGATTATAAGACACAAAAGTGTAATCCATGTTTACCGCTCTTACAAACACTCCGAAAATGGTGGGATAGAAAATCAGTACAAGTCAATATCATGTTAGAACAGTAATGGTTCCTTATTTAATTAATAGTTGCTTAAGATCAAATCTTACCCATCACATCTTATATTTTCTAATATGCATTATTGACTCTCAACTTATTTGTTTATTCCATAAAAAAATTATTTGTTTATAGATTTCTTGGTTTCTCTTTTATTAGAAGATCAGCATGACAGCATTCCGATGTGATCTAAAAATGATCTTATATAGGAAGACGAAAAAGTTGGCAGAAACTATGTTCTGTATTCTTATTATCATCATTGTCAACGATGTGTGAACTACCAACAAAATCTTGCAAATAAAAGAAAAGATTTCACACATTGTTTCCGGGGTCCAATTATGCAAAATAATAACACATCAAATAACAAATATAGAGTGATACCTAGAAGGAAGGAAATTTATTTATTTATAACATAAAAATAACAATCAAATACAAAGATCAGTACCATTCACCATCAATAGCCAGCTGTATTTCACATGAAACTCGCAAAGTTCATAGCTTCGGAACCAACTCCATCACACTTCATTATTATTCTTTATTGCAAAAATCAAAAAATCCTTCAGGCAATATAAGGAAAACAAAACATTGTTTTCCCAGTCTAATATTTTTGTGTTTGTGTGTGTGAACCAGCTTGACAAAATCAATTTTAAATAAAGTTGATTTTGCAAAAATGATTTTAGTTCAAATTAATTTGAAAGTGAGCTGAATTGCGTTTAAATTGATGTTTATTATAAAAAACAAATTTACAGTATAATTTAATATAATTTTTTTATCTAGTACAAAAACTACTTAATATTATTTTAACTTAAAATTAATTTTGTGACTATAATCATTTTTTCAACATAAAATCAAATATGTAAAATTTAGTCAAAGTTATTACTTAAATTTATATTTGGTCTTTTTCTTTATTGTAGAAAATCAAACACACGTTTCGTAGAATCGTCCATCATGGGGTGTGAACAAGTCTACATAAGATAGAGACAAATTTCATTACCTTTTATGGCGTGCGAATGAATTTAGATATATATAGCTCTGTAGACACACCGTTTGGCAGAAAACGGATATCCATTTCGTGGGGACAATGATGGCATGAGTGGCAACACAAAAGAACAAACAAGAAAATTAGTAGTAATACCAATGGAAACGCCAAGCTAGGAATTTTGCACTAGTTGACAATAAAAGTCATTATTATTTCGTAGGATAATGATATATGAATTATTTTTTATTTTTTTCTTCTTATTAAATCATAAATACTATTATATTTATATTTTTTTTCCTTTCTTTAAATGTATGATAATATATGAAATGTTTTATCAGACACTTTTTATTGAGTTTACTGATAATACACTAATAATATAAACCAATTTTACATTAATTATCGTATAATTATAATTTATCATTAATATAAATTTTAAAGTAATTAAAATAAAAGTTAATAAACTTATCATGTGGATTGTAATTAGAGAACAGTATAAAACTTTTTACACTGTTAATTAATTAATAATTCATTTTATCATATAATAATATCTCATATATCATTAAGCAAGTTAATTAACTTATACAATATTATTTGAGGGATCTAATTTAATTAATTAAGTAATGTGGGTGAACTATTGTATTTTTTTTATTTTTATTTTTGT
>PYAF01001262.1:362710-389331 GCA_007407185.1 Glycine tomentella
TGGGGTTCTTCTTTGTGAAGACATGGACCAAGTTCTTGGAGAAATCTAACATGTTGAGGCAACCCTTCACAAGGCAAGAGAACACTGTCATCCAAACCTGTGTTGTGGCATCCTCTGGCATAGCCTTTAGCGGTACCTTCTTTCTTTCACTCTATTCTATGCCTTTGTGAATTTGTTAATGTTGCTGTGATATCTGTAGGGTTTTGAATTGGTTAGTTTTTGTGATTTGTGACCCTTTTTTTTTTGTTTCATGAGGTTGATATTGTTGGTTTTGAATTTAACAAGAATCTTTTGAAAAGGTTGGATTTTTGGTGCCGTTTCAGATTCTACAGTGTGATAGTTTGTGGGGGATTTGGATTTGAGCTAGGCCTAGTTTAATTTCTAGTGTTGACAGATCTGATTCCTCAGAGAAAAAATGAAATCATTTTCTCACTATCAAATCATTTACAGAGAAGTTTTCAAAGGAGAAAGTAGTAATATCAGAATAAAGATTATAATTGATAAGCCACTGGAGGGGTTAATTGAATCAGTATGAAATCAACTTTGTTCTTTTTTTTCTTCTTTATGGAAGATTTCCTAATTTTAGAGTTGAGTCAACTCTCTCAATCCCTCTGGTTGAATAAATTGGAAGAAATTTCTGGCCGGACGATATCATGTTTTTTTCTTCTTTTTTTTTTTGTGTGGTGGTGTTATCACAATCTTTTGTTTTTGCTATCAAACGTCACTTCTTTTCACTTCAGACGATACCTACCTTCTAGAATCTACAGTACTGACTTTGGAAAAGCCACAGGAGATGAGCTTCAAAGTCATCAAATTTGTCCATGCCTTGAAAGATACGACTTTTTCTTTGTTTTCATATTTCAAATTATGACAATAACTTAGGAAAATTTTGGGCTACACTTATTATTAAACCAAGTTGATCTCGATTGAATAATTAGTTGATGTTTTCTACCAACTTCAACTGAACATCAGCAGAAATTTTAAGTTACTTTATCTCATCTTTCATCATTATTTTCAAAATATATAAATTTTGTATCATTAAACATATTGCATCAGGGATAATTCTAACAACATACTCTTTTAAACATATTCTCCACTGTTGGCTGAAATTTATTAGAAATTTCAAATGTCTCACTTCTCATTTAACAAGTTATTTTCTTGATTTTGTAGTTTTCAATAGATTTTAACCAATAATAAAGTATGGGTTAGAAAAATTGTTTTAGAGTGTGTTTTGCTAGCACTCGTCATTGCATCATATTTTGAAATGAAAAGTATTGCAAACTGTTTAATCTGGTTGAAAGGTTACGTGTTAAGAAAATTGGACTTTAGAACAAACAGAAACTCTAGAAAGGGATTTTGATGTTTCCAAGTTAAAGGAATCTTAGTCTGTTTGTTGATGGCCCCATCAAATGATAATTTTCATTCTTTGATTGACTTGTATGAACAGGAGGCTTTGGAAGTTACCTCTTTGGAATGAGTGAAGAAATAGCCAAGCAATCCTCAGACACCGGTCATTTTAAGGACCCAAAATTAGGGTGGATAATAGGTTTTCTCTTTGTTGTTAGCTTTCTTGGCCTATTCTCAGTTGTACCTCTACGAAAGGTATGCCACTGCCACATTCTTGAAATATTGATTGCATAGTCCATTAATGTTACATTTTACTCCTAATAAATTTGAAAATGAATTTATTAATGGTCTATTTAGATAAACTTCTCAATAAGCACTTATAGGAGAAGAAAATAACAAGGTAAATGAATTAATTAGCTTCTCCCATGAGTTAAAATTAGCTTTTGGAGAAGATAAATGAGAGCTTTTGTAATTTCAGTTTACATTCTTATTTTTTTCTCGTATAAGTACTTGTTGAGGCCTAATTTAGAAAATCTGCATAGTTTTCTATTTTTAATCCTTATCATTTTATCCGTTTAACAGTTATTATCAGTATTTCACTTGCCACAGTCTTGATTAAGTTATGCTTCTATTATTTGTGTTAGATTATGGTCATTGACTTCAAATTGACATATCCAAGTGGTACTGCAACTGCACATCTCATCAACAGCTTCCACACTCCTCAAGGAGCTAAACTAGCAAAGTAGGCACTATCTTTGACTCCATGTTACTAGAAGTGACTGCGTGAGATGTTTGACATCCAAACTAATTTACTGTTTCTTCTGTACTCTTCCAGGAAGCAAGTGAAAATGTTGGGAAAATTCTTCAGTTTGAGTTTTTTTTGGGGCTTCTTTCAATGGTTCTACACAGCTACTGACCAGTGTGGATTTCAAGCCTTCCCTTCATTGGGGCTTAAAGCATATGATAACAAGTATGTTGTTGTCACATCTTCATTTTAAATGAAGTTTCTTTATCTAGATATGTAAAGTTGCATAAATCTAACAGCAAAATACTTCAAACTGGTCCTGTTCTAATCTGAATCGGGTTAATCCAATCTAAACTTATTTGCAGGTTCTTTTTTGATTTTGCTGCAATCTATGTTGGAGTTGGAATGATATGCCCATATATCATAAATATATCAGTGCTTCTTGGAGGAATTATTTCTTGGGGAATAATGTGGCCTCTCATAAAAACCAAAGAGGGTGATTGGTATGATAAGGGCCTTGGTGAGGGCAACCTTCATGGCATACAAGGTTATAGGGTAAGTTCCTTGATATAAAGTGCCTCTAGTACCACAATATTACATACTTTGTAAGGTCTATCAATTAATTGGATTTACCTCATACCTTGAATTCAGGTATTTATAGCCATTGCCTTGATACTAGGAGATGGTTTATATAACTTCATAAAGGTGCTTACTCATACCCTTTGGGGATTGTATCATCAAGTCCGGGAAAAACAAAGGGAGAATGCCCTTCCTGTTGCAGATCAAGACTCCCCCTCAAATTCTCATCTATCTTATGATGACCAGCGCCGCACCCAACTCTTCCTTAAAGATCAAATTCCCACATGGTTTGCAATTTCAGGTTATGTTGCTATTGCTGCCATCTCTACTGCCACTCTGCCACACATCTTCCCCCAACTAAAATGGTATTACATAATTGTCATCTACCTAATTGCTCCCACCTTGGCATTTTGCAATGCTTATGGTACTGGGCTAACAGATTGGTCCCTTGCTTCCACCTATGGAAAGCTAGCCATCTTTACAATTGGAGCATGGGCCGGTTCATCACACGGTGGAGTTCTCGCTGGCCTAGCAGCCTGTGGGGTGATGATGAACATTGTTTCCACAGCCTCAGACCTGATGCAAGATTTTAAGACTGGCTACCTTACATTGGCTTCGCCACGCTCCATGTTTGTGAGCCAAATAATTGGCACAACAATGGGTTGCATAATTTCTCCTTCTGTATTTTGGATTTTCTACAAAGCTTTTCCTGACCTTGGGAGAAGTACAAGTGAATATCCTGCTCCATATGCAATTATATACCGTAACATGGCCATATTGGGGGTACAAGGTTTTGGCCATCTACCAAAAAACTGCCTCTTGCTTTGTTACATATTCTTCGCTGCTGCCGTCGCAATAAACTTGATTAAAGATTTCCTTGGTAAGAAAGGGAGGTTCATACCACTTCCAATGGCCATGGCAATACCTTTCTACATAGGGCCATACTTTGCCATTGACATGTGTGTTGGAAGTCTGATATTGTATGTGTGGGAGAGGATTAACAAGGCTAAGGCAGATGCTTTTGCACCAGCTGTAGCTTCTGGTTTGATATGTGGTGATGGAATATGGACTCTTCCTGCTTCAATACTTGCTCTTGCTGGAGTTAAGCCACCAATTTGTATGAAGTTCTTGTCAAGAGCAACAAATGCGAGGGTCGATACTTTGTTAGGGAATTAAGGTCAGGTTTGATTTGGACTCGGTTGAATTGGATCTTGTGAAAAGTTACTGCCTTGTAAATCTGTGAAACATCACTTAAATCTGAGGTTTTAAGCTTTTGCAGCCATAGTTGAACAAGACAACATAGAAGGAAAAACTATTGTGTATTATATATCAGAAAGGAAGTATATGTTTTACATGTTTAGATTGCATTGTGTTTTATCTGGGTTTCCTAAAACGTGTTCATTTCAAATATCCTTCCTCTAAGCATGCCATAATTTTTTATGTATTACCAAAGTTTTAAATTGCAGTCAGTCGCAATTTCATCACCATCTTTAATATTGCGAAAAATTGCTGACAAATGTGCCTACAATTGTGGTTACAAAGATTTCAATTTTTTTAATGTTTGCAGCAGAAATCGCGAGCTTAAACTATTTTTTAAGACCTTGCATATTACGTAACCTTAGTGGTATCGGGACAACTTTTATCTGCTCCAAAGAGTTATCTTGATGGCATCAAGTGTCATTTAATTTAACTTAAAAAAAAGGCTGCAAGTGGTGTCTTTCCACGTTATGAGTTCTTTCATTCAACTAATAAATTTTAAGTAATTAATAAGAAGCCCAAAAGTGCATTAAGGTGAAATGGTTGCAATCATTAGTTGGCTTTGGTATAGCACTACATTCTCCAAGTATCTTAGTTGGAACAATCTTTAATTTGGAAACATCCATAGCATGATTTGTTGAAATCCTTCAGATTTTCATATATAAACTCAAATTTAAATCTTATTTAAAGGAAGTTAGACTTGCACTATTTGAACTAATTACAAGTTGACAAGTAAATGATTAAAAAAAATGATATTTTAACATTTCTACTTTTCAATTTTACAGACTCCTATTTCAGAGGAGCTAAATATTTACTGTTGATATTTAAGGAAAATCAGAATATGACCAAACTGATGTATATTGTGTTTGGATAACACCAATTATCAATTCTACTCCTCAAAATTATGGTAGTATCATGAAAAAATAGTAATTTATTTCTCACCATGAATCTAATCCAAACATACCAGTAATTCCTTTTTCCATAGATAATAAAAGAATAGAAGACTCATGAAATGTTAAGTTCCAACTATTTGAGCTTTTTGCATAAATTTATTTTTGGCTTGGGCTTGGATTCAAACCTGGTATGAGTTTCATTTGACATTTTGACTCAAACCTTATCCGGTTTTGTTTTTATTTGACTAGTCATGATAGTGCAGTCTAATTATATAAAAGAAGTGACCATGAACCAAAGTGGAACCACCTTTTTTGAAGATGAACTAAGCAGACAATCGTGACTTCTGAATCCCTTTCCCCATTGAGAATAAATGGATAATATATTGGGTTGCCATATAAACACTGCTAAGAATTGCTGAATTGGTCGGATTCTAAAGTCAGACATTGTTTATTCGTTTTCCTTTATTCGCATGAAAGGATGTAAGAATCTATTACACTTCGGCTTAGTAAGGAAACAATCATGTTATTCAGTTATTATATGAAGATTTGAAAATGACAATTGAATAAAAGAGTCCAACTCTATTATTTTCAATTTGTTAACCCTTTATGGACAAGTTAAAGATAACTTTTCAATGACTGGGGGAAACTTGCATTTTTTGATATGCATAAAATAAAAGTAAATTGATAGGAATATCAAAGCGTAAATACGACCAGAAATAAATTAATACAACATATTTGATTTTTTTTTACTACTTGAAAATTGAAATTAAAAATAGTAAATATATAATTATCATCTAAAACCACTCACAATTTATATTCATATTATAATAAAAAAAAAAGAGAAATAAGATATAATAAATTATCCCCTAAATATTCTCTCTACAATGAATTTGCCTGTAAATTAAACAAATAAAATATGAGTTGAAAAAACCAAATCGTGGTAAAGAAGTTTAATATTATACTTGAAATTCATTCAGTTTCCTCTAAAAAAAAGTAATTCATTCAGTGAACGAGCCTAATAATTTACAAAATATACCAAGTTATCTGTAACTCTAGTTTTGATTTCAAACACAACCCCCACCCTCTTTTTTTTTTCTAGTCCCACTACGATGTACCCTTCCATTGCAGGTTAGCTAGGTGGCATATTTTAACAAATTGGACTCAAATCTAATTTTTCATAAGAGGTTAGAAATATTCTAAATTAATTCTTGATAAAAAAAAAATATAACCCGAGAAAAAGGAACAAGGATTTGTTGTGAAATGTGAAGTGAGAAAGTTGTGTACAAACAGTTGTCAATCATCAATTTTAAAATTATTCCTTACTCTCGATTCAAGAAAAGGGACTCAACCTAGTTCATTCACTTGTTTTATTTTAGTACGAGCATGCTCATTTTCAAATTCAATGAAATCTGCTAGTCATGTTTTTTCTTCCGTATCCTTAAAAGCTTTGCTGCTTTAACGTTCATTTAACCTTGTGGAACTCTTTAAAAGATAATCGAAATTTTTAAAAAAAGTATACATTTAATGACTCCCAGCTGGGAGACGAAAATTGGATTGGTAAACATTGAACAAATTTCATTCTTTCTCCATCATAACCACATGGTATTATATCAATTTTCATATTTCCATCATAACCACACGGTATGCAAAACCAAGTCATCACGGTTCTCATATTTCCATCATAACCACATGGTCTGCAAAACCAAGTCATCACGGTTCTCATATTTCCATCATAACCACATGGTCAGCAAAATCAGGTCATGATATCATCACATCACTTGCATGACCTTGCCTTGGCATTTCTTGAGCCTAGCAACCACAACTTAAATCACACACTCAAGCAGTCCAGTCTTCATCACTTTCATTAGTATCCTAAATAAAACAATTATTATAAACACAATCAGTATATAGAAGGTTAACCCCATGCCTTTTATAAACTATAAACAGTAAAAACTATAAGATTGAGTAGGTACATACATCCATTTGAGTGTAGGCATGTGTAAGGTTAGAAATAATACCTCTGAAGCATTTGAAAATTCTTCAATGCCATCACCATCATCATCATCATCTTCAACCTACATTGATTATGTGAATGTCAAACTACTGGCTCAAGGAAAACTACAAGACTGATGCAAAGTTTCTTATTTCCTAATATAGTTCAGAGCACCTAGTAATCATATTGGAGAGATTGATGTTAATTCAATTTATAGAGCAAATGTCAGATAAAAATGTAAATGGAATGAATTATATGGGTACGTTATAGGCTCATAGCTTAAATCAATGGCAATCTAAAGTTGGAATATACCACTTCCATCACAATCAAGTTGTCAAACTTGAGAGTTCATATAAACTCGGGGAACTTCTGTAAACTCAACTGATAGAGTTGACTTGTGAACTCACAAGAGTTTACATATATCAACATCAATATCAACAACACCTTTAACCCAAGTTAATTGGGGTCGGTGGTAGATAAATCCAATGATAGATACGGGAGGTTGAAAAAAAAAGTGGATAAATCCAATGATAGATAAGGGAAAATAAGATAAAAGAAAAGAAGGAGAAAAGAAGGAGGGGGGAGATGAAGAGAAAAAAGACCAAAAAAGAACCATATGGAACATAGAGATAACAACGGATCTAACCCTCTACCAAACTTATAACTTTTCTCCATTCTTTCCTAAGACACACCGTCTACCAATCTATATACCACTCCATTAAGTCTTGTTTAACTATATTTTCCTAGATAAGTTTCAGTCTACCTCTATCTCTACAAGAGTTTACATATATAAAAAAATAATATTAAAAAACCTACTAATGGCATATACACTTAACAAAATATTTGTAACACAACAATAACTCAACATTTCAACTTCATAATAAAGCAAAATAGAAAACTGCAATAATAAAGTGTGATGGTACATTAGTACTAAATAAGATCAAATTACATAAATGACCAAATCATATATAAATTCATGAAACCATAGTGAAAACATTTCAAAAGGAGTTAATTTAAGTTTAATAGCATAGAAATCAAAAGTGAGATAACAAATTAGTGTTAGCAATTGTTGAAAGCAAAGATGATGCCCTGAAATAATGAGAGAAGCCAATATATAAAACAGTTGCAAATTGCTTTCCTCTGAGTTGCTGGGTTGGGTAGCGTTATGATTAAGCAGGAAAAATAAAAACAACACACTGAAAGAAGATTCAAGAACTAAAAGGCATGGAGTTTCAAGAATGAGAAAATACTTACATCGTCTTTCTTGCTTTTCGCCTTGATTTTTTTACCTAAAATATTCACAACCATGTAAGTTTGCCAAAGTTTTATACCCAACAGCTTATTTTAAGACAAGTTTTAAATGCAGATTGGTAGTCATCTAAAAAAGAAAATGTAGCTGGATATAAATTATTTGAAATATTTAGACAGATACTATAACAATACGAAAATCATGCAATAATCTTTTAGTTTCTTCCATTGATTTGAATTTTGATGATATGCATTGCTGGCAGACATCCCCATCACAAAGCAGCCATACACTATGCCAGTTTGACAGCACCAACAAGGCCCAAATTTATATGAAAGACTAACTTCAACACACAGTCTTAAGAGGACTTCCAGCGGCTATTCTATATATAAAATAATAATCTAGAACTAATCCTTACCGGATCATTATATTGCTGATAATTTTTTATTTTTGATAAACAAAGAATTCATTGAATAAGAATAAAGTGAGACTAAGAACTTGAAACATGTATTAAAACACACCAATCACTCTGAAGACTTGTCAAAGACTACCCCTTAAAAAGACCTTTGGCATAACACCACAAAAAAGCTTTGTGAACAACTATGTCCTAAATGAAATTCAAAGGTGACACTCAACCAATGAAAGCTTTATATTATTTCTAGCACAACACAGTTTCAATAACATGCAACTAGCTTATATTCAGTTGGGTCCTTCTTCTTGCTACCCACTAGTCTATAACTACAAACATCGCTACAACAAGGGACCAACAATCAAGAGATGCATACTCATTCACTTTGAAATTTGAATTACTACCTTTCAATAACGATAGCACCACATAGCCATTAGAAGATACAGAGGAAGAAGGGAGAATACTCACCAGAATCTTTGTCCTTGGTCTTTCTTGCCCTTTTCTTGGATCCTTCATCCTACAACAATAGCAAATAACTCAGCATGCATCCTACAACAATAGCAAATAACTCAGCATGCATCCTACTCCAACATGAAGCACTTATAGCCAACTAATGAATGTTCTCATTCCCACTTGAAGGAAAAACAGATTCAGGAAATAAAAAATAAAAAATAAAAATTCAACCAGATCAGTCTTTCTTTTTGAACCAGCAGGCTGTGACTTCTGACCCGAAGCTGAAAAACATCAATAATTTTTGTTATTCAATCTTCATAATCTTGCTTGTAATAATGTAAAAGAAACTAGAAAGAGTACAACCTTTTGAAGATGGAGATTTCCTTGAACTTGGAGTTTTCTGAAAAATATCAGATTTTTAAAAGATAATCCATATGACAGATGTTTAGCAATGTCAGGCAATACATATATGATTCAGATCCATTCTTGTAAGAAGGTAAAACCACTGTGAAACTAGGGTCCTCCAAATCATGCAGCAATACTTATATAGTTATAAATAATCATGAACCGTTCAACTAAAATTTGATCAAAGAGATTAAAACAAATAATAGCCCAGTGTACAGTGTGAAAGTTATTATTTTGCATAATCACAGGCATTTTGTAACTGGCGTAGCTTTACAAATTTGGGTGGGACAGAATGGGAAATTTCCCAAATTTTATAATAGATTCTTAAAAGCATTATCTATAAAACTAAGCCAAACAGTGAACTGGTGGGACCTTTCAGACCTTCTACTATGGACTTTATTAATTGGGGGCATAACACATGCATACAGATATTATACACTTACAAAATATATCAGATATGAACAAACAATTTAATATTTTTCTTTAGAGCTAGTAAGTGCTGGGTCTCTTGCTAACAGTTTCAAAAGCTTACCTTTTCTTCCACTTTCTTGAATAATGTGGATATAGTAGCCTGAACCAGTGAAGCATGATTACTGGACTTAACTTCAGTAGATGCACTAGCTGAAGCAGATTGAGACACTTCCTTACGTTTTGATCGAGAAGCAGACTCATTATTTTTCTTGGCAGGTTTATCTACAGGTGCATCATCCTCATTATCGAGGTCAAAAACTACAGTTTTTTTCTGTATCTGTGAATTAAGGAAGATAAAATATAAATTTACTGATAATATAAAATATATAAGATCAAGGAAGTTATCAATTCCAGGTTGACAGGTGATCAAAAGAAAAATTAAAGTTGAACATATCCATTCAAGCAACTAATAGAGTATATGAGTCAGTTTGGTGTAACCTTAGAAATGAGGTGCAAAATTCAGGGATGAGATTTATATAAAAGAACTGTTTGTAAAAACACATATACCAAACTGACTATAAGGATATTTGAGCTATTATGATCATTTACAGCAGTATCAACTTCTGCCACTTTCTCTTCACGAGCAGAAAGGTCAGGGCTGTTTTCACCAGAATCATCACCGGAAGAAATTTCAGCAAATCTGCTCCATAAAAAAAATAAATGAATAGGACTTTCAGTCACAAGTGCTACAATTTTTACTTAAGTCAGACATTCCACTTTATGTTAAATAACTGAAAAATAAATGGTTAAACCAAAACAAAAACATGAGAATTAAATTTTTAGCAAATAATGCTTTGTTACAGATGACATCATAACACAACAATTTCTTTTGTAACTCTATGGCTTGAAAACAGCACACATCAAGTAAACTAATAAAAAGAGGCTTATACTTATATGATTTTTTTGCAGTTCTTGTTGAATGCCGGACCGAAACCAATTCCTTTGTATCTTCTAAATTGATTTCACTGTCTGACAAATCATCTTCAGTGGGTGTCTTTGGTGACTCTTGCTCTACACGTTGAATCTTGGTTCTGGGAACACCTTGATTAACTACAGAAGCTGCACCGGCACCTGCACCCCCTTTAAAGTCATATTCAGCTTGGTGTACCTGAAATAGAAGGACATTCCATGAGTAGATAACTAAAATGAACTTCATATTCTCTTTAGGCCAAACAATAAGAACAAGTTGCTTCTTATGACCAGGCAACTATTTTGTTGTAAAAGCTCCTAACCTCATACAATTCTTTAGGAAATTCCAGCTTGGCTTCTTCTGGGTTTTCTTCTTTCCTCCCGATCCACCATGCATCCGAAAATACAATCTAGTAAATCAAGATATTGCTGATAAGGAACTTAGGTATTCATACCACAAAAGGTCCAATTCCAGAAGATACAAATTAGTAAATGAAGAAGAAAAAAGAAATGCAGAACATTTATTTCTAGGCCAACAAGAAGTCAAAAGAGGAAAGGGTAGACACTAGACACATGTATGTTTCAAAGGAGAAATGAATCAGTAATGAACATTAACTTTAATATCATAAACATAAGAATTAATATTGCATTGTGTATGAAATGGGAATCATAACGGCACTAACTCAAGTTTAGTTCTGTCAACTACTTTTCACCATATTCTGGAAAAACCAATGCATCATTCTATCCATCCTACATATTACAATTCACTTAGAGCCTTTGTCTTCTGATATGGAGAACATAACAAGAAAGAAGGCACACTACGCATTTATTAGTCCCCTTATAATTAAACATTAATTAACTCTAATTCATGTCTGAAAGGCAAACAAAAGTAACAAGGAAGGGTAAAAAAACCAACCATGTTATCAAAGTAATCCTCACACATTACACTCTTTCCACCTTTAGGGAACTGTAGAGTCAAGTATCTGTTCTTTGGATATACAATGGTCCCGAATAACTTCATTTGACCCTGAAAAGTGAAAGTGAAAATGCATAATGTCAGTTACCAATACACAACATACCACAACAAAGGTTTTAAAACTGTTCCAAAATTTTAAAAGAAAAACAATAGATATATTTAGAAAAACATTTCCTCTCTTGATTTCCACTCTTCTCCAACAAGATTTTGACCAACAAGTAGTCATTTATAATTATGCTGAATCAGACTTGTGAACTACAACAAGTCGAGCCACTTCAGCTGAGTCAGTCAGATTTGTTACACAGCCAATATGAAAGGCAAGGAACTAGGGTCAGGTAAGAACTTATAGATCACGTTGGCTACTCCCAAGTGAAGGGAATTCATGAAGTGAATCTTGGAGAGAATTAAGAGAGGATGGAGGGAAGGAGGGGGTGGGGCAATTTATATCCAAAGTCTACACTCTTCTCTCTAGCTTTTCTCTGAATTCCTTCCTACTCGACATATTACTGATTTTCCTTAAATCATTGAGCATTTTTTGATTGGTTACAAGTTGTTCTTAACTTCTGCTTATTAGCTACCATTACACAAGTTTAGTCAACCACACAACAGCATACACCAAATCCACTCATGACTGAACAGCCACTTTAGCATATACACCTGATGTGATGTACACGGATTCAGTATAAACTCCCTTCCTTAACATTTCCAAAAAGAAGCCAAATGAAACCAAGAGAAAAACAACACAAACACTTGTACTAAAAACAATCAATAACGGATAGTATTCCAAACAGAAGGCTAAAAACAAATTAACTATGCTTATGACAGGCGAAGCAAGTTTAAATAATTTTAAAACTAAAACATACACATAAATTAAAATTAAAGACAAAATTGCAAGCAGAGATAGTGAGTTACACTTCCAATCCTGGTTAGTTTGACAAAACATTCTCTATTTTCCTTTTGTATTTTCACTTCTAATTACAAAAACATCACCTAATGTTCACTTCATTTTCTATTTTCAAGTGTTTAGCAAGAGAAATGTTAGCAAAGCTACACTCTCCGGCATGCTGTTTAGAATACATCCTCCAGCACGTTCTTTTGAACACGCTCTCTGGTATTCGAAAAAAATCAACTAATAATAAAAGATGTGTTAAAAAAAGTGTTAGAGGGTGTGTTACTACTTACTAGCATTCCTCTACATAGCATAACTTTTTATTGTTTTTTCTTCCATTTTCCGCTTCCACTCTTTCCTATTCAAACTTAAAACAAAAATAACTAAAAAATAAAACTTAAAACAAAAATGAATATACAAAACATTTTCTCAAACTTAACAAGGCCAAAATTATCATTTAAAAAAAAAAAAAAAGAAAAACCCAATTGGCCGTTCTCACAACCCAAATCCAGAAACTAAAAACCAAGCCAAACGCACATCCAAAAACCCGAACTTGCATTCGAAATCCCAAAAAGCAGAGAGAAAAGCGACCTGGGGGAAATCGAGGTAGAGAAGGGGGTTTTTGGTGCCCAAGTCCTTGAGGTCACCGATCTTGCCACCGGCGATGGGAGCAATTAGGCCGGGGAAGGAGAAGAGGTACCTGCTGGTCTTCCTCTGAGACTTCTTGATGATGTCTTTTCCGTGGTGCTTGGCCACGACGGAGGAAGGGTTCAGGTGAACGGAGCTCCGTGCAGGTGTCTCCGAGAGAATGTTGTTGGAAATGGCGAAGGATTTCAGCCTCTTCCGCTCTATCGTTTCTGGGTTTGTGAGATTGGCCTCTTCTTCCCCTTCTTCCTTCTTCTTCGCCTTCCCTCCTCGCGCCATTAAGGGGTCAAAGTGAAGTCAAGTTTCTCCAATGCTCTGTGTTTTGCTCACACGCGGGAACAAGGTGCCTTTGTTTTTGGTGGGGGCAGTGACTCTGTTCCCTGTAAATTGCATCGCGGTTGGTAAAATTTTCGGGGTCAATAATGGAATTACATATATTTTATTTTATTTTACTTTTGCTTCAATCAAGATTTTGCCCTTTCTATAATAAAAAATGTTTGATTTAGTTTCTGTAATACTAGTATCATATTTTGTTGGTTTTACCTTTCGTTAAAGAAAATGTCGGTTTTATCCTTGTCGTAGTATTATTTCGTAAAATGTTGATGTGATTAACATAACGTCACATAGGAATCCACAATAACAACATTACCATCAATGAAAGGACTAAAACGAAAAGGTGTATATATATATATATATATATATATATACCTTAATTTGCTTTTCAAAGACTATTACATTACATGAATGAAAATTTGTAACAATAATGTTTTAACATATTTTTAATTAATTAATATTAAAATGCATTAAAGTCTCAAGATTACGTGAATTGTACTGCTAATTTCATACATAATTTTATGTGTCTTAATAAATTTCAACTAATTATAAAAACAATATTATAAAATATATTTTAAAAACTTCTATTAAAATTACTTTTGTATGCACAATTATTATATAGAATAAGAAAATGTGTTTATTTTACTAATTGTTAATTTGTAAAATTAATGCATCAATTAAAAAATAAGTATGACTTTTTAATTAATACAAATATAATTAACAAAAAATCAAAGAAAAATAAATAATTAATTAATAATTGTATAGTTAATGATGGGAGAAGACATTATGATATAAGAGTTGAATTAGTGGCTTATCTTTGAGTTAACATCAGAAGTTTCCATTTGCATCTAATACTATAAAATGAAAGAAGATTCAAAAGGGGAAATAAATATCCCTGAAAATGTTCCTAACTTCCATTTTCTCTTAACTCCACTCAGCAAAAGAAAATCCCCTCTTCTCTAAGTTTCCGTTACACTTCACTCCCTTTTTCTTTCCCTGCCACGTTTTCCACACTTGCCACTTCCCACTTCTCCATCACTACTTCCTTCTCAGGTTTTCCTTTTCCAAACCACCAATTACACCTCGCACCACCGTCTACCACGCGCAATGTGTTTCTCTGAATTCCAATTCCAAGAAAACGCGCGTCGCCATAGCTGATTTTCGTCGTTTAGGGTTTTTGTTGGGGGAATGAGTCTGAGCTCATGGCGTTTACTTACGCGGCTGCGATCGCTCCTTCTATCTACGGCATTGCTCGCATCGGTTACTGTGACCAGAAGGTTTCGCTCGCCGCTTCTCACGGCGAGGTAAATATGACGTCGTTTTGCGTTTCGTCGCACGTGGGGAAGAGTGATGTGTTGCTCGAGAGGAGGAAGTTGAAGTCGGCTGATACTCGCATTTTCGAAAACACGCAGATGGAATCCAGTGCTGAAATTGAAATTCCGGTTTCGTGCTACCAGGTGATAGAGCTTGCTGCGTTTGTCGTCTTGTTTGCTTGCGTGCGTTGTTTTTTTATTTTTATATAATTTAATTTCTTTTAGGTTGACGAAAATAGGTAAGGTCAAAGAAGAGTCATGAGATGCCTTTCAATTTAGAAATTGTTGCTATTATATTTTAATAATCATTTATTCTTCTTAACGATACAGGAAATCATGAATGCAGTGTCTTAATGCAAATATTCGAAAATGTGAAGTAAAGTAGCGACAGCATGACATTTTTGAATTATTTATGAAAGTGAAAATTATGAATAAAATATGTTTTCTGAAACTATAAATGTCTTCTGGTTGTCAGTGGTGGATGATGATCGGTAAATAATGGGGAATTTCCCTCACTTGGTTATTGGTATTTGCAAATTTTCTATGGATAGAATGGTTGTTTCACTGTTGTTGTTTTTTATCATTATTATTTCAAATATAGTATGCCAACTAGATTATTGATACAGGAACCTTACAGAAACTACTGTTGAATAGAGAAAAAGAAACAGGAATCTCCTAATTCAAGTACTGGTTTGATGCTTTAATCCCATTGTAATTTTAGACTTGTATGCTGAACAATACTTGTCTGCAATTATGGTATATTGGAAGTGACTGAGTAACTGCATTTTTGTTTTCCGTGTGGTGAAGGAGTAGGTGGTTGGGAATGTTCAGCAGCCATGATGATTTTTTACAATTTTATGCTTACAGTTAGAGTGTTAAATATTCAGTTTTGTTTCTTGTGTTATACAATCCTTGCCAAAGGCTAATTTTCATATTTGTCTTAAGATTTATACTTGACCAATGACCATTTAGTTATGTCATTTTGCAGCTCATTGGTGTTCCTGATCGAGCTGAGAAAGATGAAATAGTTAAGGCCGCTATGGGTTTGAAAAATGCGGAAATTGATGAAGGTTACACAAATGATGTCGTTGCAGCTCGTCAGGTATGGACCAGTTATGCTTTGTGATTAGATTACAAAGTTTTCCTAAATTTGGCTTTTGAGATGCACTCAGATAAAGTAATTGGAGTTGTTGTTGGTTGCTGCTCTTATCTAATATTGCTTTGCAGGATCTGCTGATGGATGTTAGGGATAAGCTTCTTTTCGAGCCAGAATATGCTGGTAACCTGAGGGAAAAGATATCCCCTAAATCTTCCCTTCGAATTCCTTGGTCTTGGTTGCCAGGTGCTCTTTGCCTTCTTCAAGAGGTACACTTGGCGTGTGTTTAGTCCTTCTTTGATATTTTTCTAATGGTTCCCTTGTACACATTTTTCTCTCTTTTGCTGAAATATTATGACTGTTGCTTTTCTATTCCTTTTGTTCAGGTTGGAGAATCAAAGCTTGTGTTGGAGATTGGACAGACAAGTCTTCAGCATCAAAATGCCAAGCCATACACTGATGACCTGATTCTTTCTATGGCACTAGCTGAGGTAAGTCATGTGGACAGATAGGTTGGAAAATTACTCCCTGAATTAGCAGTCTTGTTTACCCTTTCCTTACCGTTGGTGCTTTCTTGAAGTGTGCAGTTGCGAAGATTGGCTTTGAGAAGAAAAAAGTATCTCAAGGTTTCGAAGCTCTTGCTCGTGCCCAGTGTCTTCTAAAAAGTAAACCATCTCTAGCAAAAATGACACTGCTATCTCAGGTAAGAAACTTTTTTGAAGTGTGTTTTCACTAAATATTTCAAATCAATAGCTGGTTTGCTAAATACATATTTTATGAGTGAGATATTGGGTTATAAACTTGAGCCCTCCATTCAACAGAAAAGAAAAAAAGACCATTAAGGTCAACAAATGAAAAATTGTCACACTCCAAATTTTTGTTTCTGGAAATGAGTTCATCTGAGAATTATTCAGTACACATATTATAGTGAAAATGATTATTTGCATTGTAACAATAGGTTGTTATTGCATACAATAGTTCATGAAGCTTTGAAAATAGATACTTCAGGTCAACTTCGTAATCTAGGCATAATCAGGGAATATAGTATACTTACTTAGTATCTTTGCATACTTATTTATTTTTAGCAACTTTATTGTTCTATCAATTCTATTTCAATGTCATTTCTTCCTCATTTGTGTTGCTCCCTTTTCATACTCTTTTACTGGGCTATATACTGTTCTTTAGTAATGGTGGTTTAATTTATTTTGGTAAAAAAAAGTCCCGTATTTTTGGCTGCTTTGCTCCCTACGAAATTTTGAAAGAGAAAAAAAAAATGACTATCTTTTAAAAAATAATCAAAACCAAACATGAAACATCAACTTCTTTCCTGTTTGAATTATCACACTATGTCTGTATATTAGGCATGGAACACAACCCTGAGGATGCTTGTCATGGTTTCTAGATTGAAGAATCTCTTGAAGAGCTTGCTCCTGCTTGCACCTTGGAACTACTGAGCATGCCACATGCTCCTGAAACTGTTGATCGAAGACGAGGTGCAATTTCGGCTTTGCGGGAGTTGCTCAGGCAAGGTCTTGATGTTGAAGCTTCATGCCAAGTACAGGACTGGCCTTCCTTTCTAAGCCAAGCATTTGACAGTTTGCTGGCTAAAGAGATAGTTGATCTTCTTCCTTGGGATAACTTAGCTGTGATGCGAAAGAATAAGAAGACCATTGAATCACAGAATCTAAGGGCAATAATTGATTCTAATTGTTTCTATAGAGTTTTTAAAGCTCATATAGCGATTGGGTTTTCCAGCAAGCAAAAAGAGTTGGTAATAGCCTTCTCTGAATCTTGTAGGCTTTTTTTTTTTTTTGGGGGGGGGGGGGTGTACTGTCTTGCAGACATATTTTAATACTCGTGTTATAGTACATATTTCATAAATATTGTTTTCTTGCCATACATTCCCAAACAGTGGCTTTCTGAACTTCATCTTGATACTAGTTGTTTGTATTAATTTTATGCAGATTAACAAAGCAAAAGGCATATGTGAATGTTTGATAGCTTCAGAGGGTATTGATTTGAAATTTGAGGAAGCTTTTTGCTTATTCCTACTTGGACAGGTACATTTTGAATCTTGGTTTCCAGCAGCAAAAAAATTTCACACCCTTTTCAATTCTCCCGAGTATCTGGAGCATAATTCGACATTACATTTGTCTTAAATTCTAGGGCACGGAGGCTGAGGTGGTTGAAAAGCTTAAGCAACTGGAGCTAAACTCAAATCCCAAAAATAATTCAGTCTTGGGGAAGGCAATAATGGATGCTTCTGCTGTAAACCCGTCATTGGTATTTCTCTTGTTATCATGATTATTCTTACTTTTGTTGCTGTTTGGGACTTGTATTTGACATGTTAAGTATGTGCAACTAACTATGACTTGGATTTGAAAGATTAGTGTATTTTGGAATAATTTATGCTTAGCCTCAAATTCAAATGCCACACACTTATATTCATTTTTTTTAAAAAATTATTGTTTTCTTTCATAGAAAAATAATTTCCTTTTGACATACAATACTTGTTTCTCGCTTCAGAAAAATATCTAGTTTTCGTTATATTTTTACTTGAGATTACAGCTGATCTTGAATGCTTCAAGAATTGTTATATCTTTCAACTTAAGTTTTTGTGATAAAAAAATTGAGATTTTATTTCTTATTTTGGACTACTTGCTGATCTTGTGCAGGAAATGTGGCTGAAAGATTCTGTGCTTGCATTATATCCAGATACTAAAGATTGTTCTCCAGCTCTGGTAAGATCAATTATTGCAGGCAATAATTAATTTGTCATTTTGAATTTGAAAAAAATTGCTTATGGATGCCCATTTCTGTAGGCCAATTTCTTTAATGCTCAGCAGAAATTTTCTGGAAGCAAGAATTCTAAAGGAGCTCAACAAATATTGCCCACTATATGTCATAGACCTCTATCCTCATCTGGTTCCTTAGAACGTAAAGATGTTGAGGAATCTCGCTCATACATGAGCTCTTCTCCTAATCTAGGGTTTGCTGTCAAGCAGCTGACTCCTACTGATTTGAGGAGTTCATTGCTATCTGGAGGAAATGAAACTGGAAGCAAACCTGTCGAGTCACCTGTTCAGGTGAAAAGGAACCTTGGTAGTCATCGCAATTCAGGAATTTGGCATAGTTACTTCCCTCAAGGACACATATTTGAAAGAATAACATACTTAACCGTATTGGGTTGTATTGCATTTGCTAGCATTAAGTTTTCGGGAATTGGTCTTGGCAAGACTCTTGCTGGTTGTCATTGGGCTTCTACTAAAGCTAATGATAGCATTGCTTGGACTGCAGATTCAGCTGATTACCCTGTAGACCCAGCTTATATTAGGCAAAGTACCATGACCAACAAAGTGAAGAGGATCCTGTCAATGTTTAAGATACAGTTGTTGCACCAGTCAGGGGCTGGAAATCATAGTGATTTACACACTACTCTTACCTCATCATCGTACCCTATTAATGTTTCCAGAAGGCCGATGCCTGTGGAAGAAGCAGAAACCATTGTCAGGCAATGGCAAACAATCAAAGCTGAAGCTTTGGGCCCTAGCCATGAAGTTAATTGTCTAGCTCAAGTTCTTGATGAATCTATGCTTGCTCAGGTAGTTCATGCTGTGGCTTATTTTAACCTTTTTTTATGTAATAAAATGTCATTTCAAGTTGGTGTTGTTCAATAATCCATCTTGCCATTCAGTGAACTACTTCTCTGTAAAATCACCAAGTTATTCTCTACCCTTATACTTTGCTTTTGACAAGTGACGAGTCTAACGAGCTCATGCTGTGAAATACTAAAATTTGTTAGTTTATGGATATAATGATAGAATGGAATGATAACGAACACAAAGTCATGCAACTAATTAAAAGAATTAATTGGTGCTGTTACCCTTTACAGTGGAAAGGTTTAGCCAATGCTGCAAAAGAAAGATCTTGTTACTGGAGATTTCTTTTGCTCAAGTTATCCATTATTCGAGCTGACATTCTATCAGATGGAAATGGAGATGACATGGCAGAAATTGAAGCTCTCTTAGAGGAAGCATCTGAACTTGTTGACGGTTCACAGCAAAAGAACCCAAACTATTATCTGTAAGATGTACTTGCATGTACAACTGGATAGTAGTCAAGACACTGGCTATCCATTTATGATTTTTCTTTTCTTAACAATAATCAAGCACTGCATCCTGGTTTCTTTGCTAATATTGTGTTTATTAACATATTTTTTTTCATTGATTGATTGCAGCACTTACAAAGTTAAGTATGTTATGAAGAGGCAAGACCATGGATCATGGAAGTTCTGTGAAAATGATATAATGGAAACACCATGATATTTATTACCATGCCACGCCAGGATAACTGATGTTGCAGTTAACTTAGTTCCTTCCCTAACTTCTGTTTTCTGGAGAGCCGTAAAATTCAAAAATACCCATCTCCATTTAGGCAGATGATGACACCTTAAGAATTTCACTTTACACTATAAGATCCTCTATCCCCTCTTCTTTCTGGTATTGACCCTGTAAGAAATTACTGATCGATTGGAATTCATTGGGATTTTCAGAAAAAATGAAATTTCTTATTCAATTTTCTGCTAACAGAAGTAATGTGTAAAGATTTCTTTCTTTCATTTTTTGAAGTCAAGAATTTATCTTTCTTGTATGTCAATTATAATGTTTGCCATTCGAGTTTTTCCATTGGCCTTTAGTTTGATGTGGACGGAAATAAAGAATTGGGGTCCCCCCCTCCCCCCTCGCTTTTCTTACAACTTGCAAGATATAGACAGCGCAATATCTTTTTGTTTTTTTGACCAATGCACAGTTGTAAATTTAAAGGGAGTTGTTATTAACTAACTTCATAGAAAGATAAAATTAAAGGTAAAAATTAGAAAAATATTAATAATTTGGCTTGCTTTTATGTATATCGATGCAACACAAGTTCCTTTTAGAAAATAAGAATGGGTTGATTAATTTTAATTAAAAAGATACCAAATTAAGAATAAGACACTCAAATATGCACCAAAAGAAATTAAGAAATCAAATGATTTTTTAATATTATTATTCAAAATATTTATTTTAAAACTTACAAGAAAATTTTGTTTAATATAAACAAAACGATTCACATGTTATAGAAGGGAAATAATAAAATAAAAAAGGTGGATTAAATAAAATAACTCTTCAAAAGGGTGACAAATGCTGACATCTCAACCCCATACATATGTTTATTAATCATACAAATCTACTTCATCTACAGCAACTACTATGGGAAAACCAAATACAATAAGGATTAAGGTTACAAACATGGGAAATTACAGCAAAAGATATTGCAACTTATGAATGAGTGGTGGACAAGGTGGGTTTTGACCTCTCTTCCTCAATGCACGTTAAAGGTTTGTTTACATTACTCTTTTGTTATAATTACACAATAATATTTTTTTATGGAAGTTTTTTTTAAAATAGTTTATTCATGTTTTCCGTGTATCCTTAGTCTCCACTCTTGCTTTCAGAATCTACATATAGTTAAATTGTTGCCAAAGTACCAAGTACCAAATTGAAAGACATTCTCTACTTCTTTAACTTAGGTAGACACTTATAAGAGATTTTACCATACATGCAGAATTAAAACTTGTGGCTAACCTCTGCTCACTTTATGCAGCTGCCATCCAACCGTAACAGGATCACATATATCTCTAGTTCACCAAAAACCAAGATAAATTTCTTGTTTCTGATACGAATATTAGCTAAATATTTTTACTCCAAATTTAACAATCTCTAGAGATGAAAAGCTGATTATGAAATTCATTTTTTAAATTTAAGAATAGAGATCAGCCAATCTGATGTTTACCATACTTACTGTCAGAGAAACTGGAACTCCACATCTCATAAATCTAAAAACAACCTAACTATCATGCCATCCTAAGACAAGCCTTATCAAGAGAATGAAGAAGACATTCATCGGAAAGATATTTCATTTAAGAGAGGCATAGAAGTAAAGACAGATCTATTTATATGGCCCAACTCAAGAGTGAATAAGCATCATAGGTAAGCATTCTGCTCACAAGTATACAGAATTTCACACATACTAAATAAAATGCTAAAAGCAGCCGATATAGTAGTGTGAAAAAACCTAAGCAGTACAATTACAAAATTTAACTGGTGTAAGTCTCTCTGCTTCCTGATCAAATTATTTATCATTACAAGCAGCCTGATCATCCTAGCAATCAGTAGAAGGAAAATGTTGAATCTGCATAAAGAAAAAAAAAGTTTAAGGTGATGCGAATGTGTATTAACTGAAATATTAAAAAGGCCTTTTCCCAGAACTACTGGAACTTTAAAGCATATGCCAACAAAAAATAAGCTCACACTGCTCTAGATGTTGCAGTGTCTATGATAATATTTTCTCATGGAAATCCTATTTGTATATTACAAATTCTCGCCAAAAATCTCATTTTTATGAGGTACTGTATTTGTATAAAAAGATTTTGAGTCACGGTTCTTTCATTCATTCAATTTCAATCCATCATTTAATGGGTAGAAAACTCCTAAGTTTACCGCAACCACAACAGCACTCAAAATTTGAAGTTTATCCAAAAACCAATTGAGACGTGAACTGTAATTAAATTCTCATAATATTCAAATGAAAGTTCCTTCAAATTTAAGAACTAAAACATTTGCACATGTCAAAATTAAAAACCGTTAGATTCATGAACTTCTGCAAAAAGAAAAGAAAGGGAAAAAAAACAAATGAATAATCTTAACAGTGAATTTATTAATTTACAAGATGAGGAAAATATATTCTTTAGACTTGCCTTATAAGCCACCAGACTCCAATGATGTGATGGAACTATCTGATCAAAATAAGCATACCCTCCTCTGCCATTCTAGTACTTTCACACTTTCTGGGAAATTGGGACGTTGGGAAAAGTTACCATTTTTAATAATAAGTATTTTAAGGTTTTTCATCTCCTCCAAGGTGTTTTCATCCAATTCTATTCTTTCTTCGTTGTCAGACATGGGAAAATCCACACATATGATTTCAATTTCACTAGTTGCCTGTTAATGCAAAAAGGCACCAATCAACCACAATACAAGTACATGTAAGACAGCAATCCAACTATTTAGAGAAATTTACAAATAGTAAAGAAATAAAAGAAACAACAACTATGATGTGAACATAAGATAGAACAAAAAAAGATGAATCACGATAGTAAACCAAACCATTCATGAGTCTCACTCACCGACTTGTCTTTTAACACTTGAATTATATCTTTTGGTGACCATATTCTCCTGCGCTTCCCTGACTCTTTTGGTGATTCCTGCCGGTCAATCTCTTTAGCCATGTCCTCAATCAAGTTATGCAGTGTAACTCTATCATCATCATCATTAATCTTTATGAGAGACTTTTCGGTCAGCACCTTCATATGATATTTCATGCAGTGACCATAAAGAGCACTGAGTATATTTTCAACCTCTGTCCATTTATACCCTTTCAAGCAACAAGCAATGTCAAGAAAAACGCTCTTCTCCTCTTCCCCTAAAGTGTCAAAGCTTACTTTAAGTATATCTAGGATTTGATCATCAGGAATTCTTTTATATTTTTTTATAGCAGATTCCCATTCTTTTATACTTTTTCCAAACAAGTTGGAACCAATTACTTCCAAAGCCAATGGAAGGCCAGAAGCATAACTTGCTATATGATTCAAGACCTCCTTGTAACTTGGATCAACTCTATTCTTTTTAAAAGCTTTCCATGTAAGCAACTGAAGAGCATCAATTTTATTCAATTCCTTCACCTCATATGTTCTTTGGACATCATGAGATGCTAGCAGTTGTTTGTCCCGAGTGGTGATGATGACTCTGCTGCCAGGACCAAACCAATCAGATTTTCCAACAATTGCCTGTAATTGCTTGTGCTCATCAACATCATCTAGAATCAAGAGAACCTTCTTTCGCTTGAGCCTATTTTGTATCATTGAAGTTCCTTGTTGCTCACTTGCTAAGTTGATTTCCTTCATTCCAAGTATTTGCGAAAGAAGTATGCTTTGTAGGTGTTTTAACCCATGTTGATTTGATTCTTCTCTCATGTTTTGAAGAAAACACGAACCTTCAAACTTACCAGTAATCAAATTATAAACTTGTCGAGCAAGTGTTGATTTTCCTACCCCGCCCACTCCGTGGATGCCAATCATGTGGACACCATCATCACATCCAACATCCAAAAGCTTCCTTATTTTTAACACTTGGGACCCTAGTCGAACTGGGCAATCTGCAACATGTATTCTTGCTTTATGATTAATCTCACTGAAGACTCGCTCAACAATCTTCCCAATAAACTTGTGTTCATATCCAGTTCTGTTTCAAACAAGAAAGTTTTAGTGAACTTAAACTAATTATGGCCTTGTATCCATGTCTTAACAGATAACCCTTATGTTCCCTTTAAATTTGAGCGTCAAATCATTAGACAAAGTGAAACTTAATCGAAAAAATATTATAAAGCCAAAGATTGGTAAGGAGGGATACCCATGTTTGAATTCTAAGCCAGCCAAGTTTGCTACTTCCTGCAGAGCCATCTTCCAATCATCCATGTTAGGCTGAAACTTTACATTAAGCTTAGCCAATGCGTTTCCATAGCATCCTGTATGGTGTTCCACATCAGAAGGACTCACCTTGTAAAAGACAGGTAAAACCAACAGATCTTTCTTGCGGCGGCAGTTAAGGATGTAAGCAAGTTCGTATAAACAAAATGAGGAAGAAGCATAGTCTTCTGAGAGCACAGTGATGGCAACATTGGACTTTTCAATTGCCTCCTTAAGTGCTGGTGTTATTTCATCTCCTCTCTTAAGGTCATCATCATCAATGAAAGCAAAGATTCCACTGTCATGAAGAGCTTTGCGGAGATGCCCAGTAAAACCATGGCGTGTGTCTTCCCCTCTGAAATTCAGGAACACGTCGTAGGTTGATGCTTGGGATGTTACAGCCATGGGAAGAAAAGTGTTTGATGCGATTAAAGTTGACTTTCACTCTAACGACAATGTCCTGTCCTCTGATATAACCGAGTTTAATCCATGTATCGTCTACAAAGTTGTAATAATTCAGAACATTATGCAAACCATGTGTGAAATAACTACTATGTCGAAACTAAAGTTGTGATTTCCTAAGATATTTCGATTTTAAGTTACGACAGAACCTTATTAGTTATTTAATTTAAATATTAATGAAGGATAAAACACATACACAATTTATATTAGTTTATCCACAACCTTATGTTGCATCCAATTCCTATACATGTAAAATTTCCACAAACACAAGTATCAACTGTAGTATTTTTCTTCTGAAGCCTCTACAAGCCTACAACCAGTAGACTTCCCTGGGTATTCTTTCGAAAAGTCTCTTCAGGCTTCACCCCAGTATTATCTATGTCTCTGTAGAGTTTATCCAAGTATTATTTCAAAAATTCTCTCTAAGCTTTGAACCTAAAGTAGCAACTACGACTTGACTCAACAACGTGCTCACTCTCAACCTTCAAAAGTAGTAATTCCCTTATTGATATTTTAAGGTTCCCTATCCTAAATGGGTTTTGTTTGAGGACAAGTACCTAATATAGAAAAACTCAATAGAAAATCTCTACCTAGAAGATGTTTACAAACACTATGGTTAAGTGGATTTGACTCTAAAGGCCTATAGAGTCTAGGCTAAAAAAAGACTAGTATTAGGAGTTAGAGATATACATGTACAAAATGACTTCTTGATCTATACCATTTTTGTCCTAATTTCCTTCCTAACAATGAGCTTCAACATCTCTTCGTTCTTGTATAGAGCTTGAATATGATCTTAGTTGCTTCCTTGAGAGGCTTGCATGTCAAGGAGATTTGTTGTGTATTATCCTTGTCAATACAATTGAATCTTCCTTATTTAGCTAGAAGAACTTGAACATAATTTAAAATTGAAATGATGGTCGTTGGCATTTGTTGTTGTTAGTAGCTCTTGACTTCTTTCTACAACATAGTCATGAGTTTTGCTACTTTAGAAAATTAGGTCTTCTACAAGTAATAAGTCTTCTTCTTTTTTCATGTAAGTGCAATTTCTTTTAGACTACTTTTCTTGTTTTCTAGTTGCATTGCTTGTATAGAACTTATGATGACAAATCTCTCATTTCCAAAATGATCCATGTCTTATGGAGAGCTTGCCACTTTAGATGCAATGCCTCACTGATGCATGGTATCTTCTTCCTTGTTAATAATGTGTTCTCCTAATTTGTGTATGCATGTTTGTCTTTACTATTCTCTTTTGTAATGTAATGCATCTCCTTATGATACCTTAGTCATGTGTAGCTTTTGATATTTATCCCTTGATTAAAGATATCTCTAGAATCATGTTTCTAATCACATGCAACTTCTTATATCTACACTACCATATAGAAAACATCATTGTCCATCTATTTTTGGTATCTTGCATCTAAAGTAGGTTAATGTTTCAATTTGCTATAATCAATTTGAATATTTAAATAATGAAAATTATATTGGTTATAATTATTAGTTTGATTAATATAATTCAGAATACATTTGAAAATAATGTAATTCAAAATATAAAAAAGAAACTAATTAGAATCAATAAAGCTTTAATATTAAGTATTTTTAACCAATAAAAAGTCTAAAAAGATTCTATAATTTAATAA
>PYAF01001262.1:389431-413228 GCA_007407185.1 Glycine tomentella
TCTTACATTTCTCTTATATCAATCTGTATTTTATTTATTAATAAAAATAATAAAAGAGATTAATCTATTAATGATATATCCATTTATACATAACAAATATCAAATTACAATAGATGTAATTTTAAAAAATCTTCATATTAATAATATGCATGATACATCATGAGAGGGTGGATTTATTTGTATGATAATTCTCTTATATTTCTGTTATATAAATCTATGGTTATTATTTATTAATTTGAATTTTTTAGAATTAATTTATTTGTATTTAATTCGAGAATGGATTTAAAAGTCTCATATGCTATCTTTCAATTATATAAAACTTTCTTTTAATACAGTAGATCGGAGAAAATATCATGTTTTCAATGTTATAACAATTATATATACAAAATTGCTAGTTGATCCAAAAGGCGAATACATCTGGAGGGTGGGTAAGTCATAACTCATGAGAGGTTGAGAAACATATTCATTATGAATGAAAAGTAAAGCAAAATATTTTATTTATATTGATAGCAACATTTTTTTAATAAGTCAATGATATCATCATCAAACATAATTGCACTGTTTTATTTTATGCAGGGATAAGAAAAATAAACATGTGAAGCTTCATCGAAAACATCATAATCTTTGTCCGCGTGACAACCTATAAAAAGAAAAAATTAAAGGATAGTTTTCATCAATTATTGTAGCGTGATTACTATTATACAAAATTGTTATTGGATCCGAAATACAAACCCATTTGATTCAATAAAAACTATCGTGCTATGTTTAGTTATGTGTAGTTTAATTTTGATATTTATTTCTTAATTAATTAAAACTACTTTGATATAGAAAACATTGTTATTCTTTTATTTTTGGTATCTTGCTTATGACGTGTTATGTTTTATATAATATTAAGATAAATGTTAATTAGTGATAAATGTTAATTAGTATTGTTAAAATATTGGATAGAGAATTAAAATAAACATTTATTAAAATATATAAAATTATGTTGTTTATGACTTTTTTACAATAATTTTTTTAATTTTGAATTAATATTCTAAGATCAGTTATTATTATACAAAACTACTATGAGGGTATGCTATTTGACATATTGGGCAAAATATTGCATTGTTATTGATTGCTTGAGACGGCATGACTTTTAGGGGTGATGGGTCTATGATGGAAGAAAGAAAGTGGATAGAAGAATAATTTTATCAGCATTTTCACTCTATATTCTATAGGACTAAAACAATAAAATTAAAATTAAAATATATAAATAATGTATTTTTCTAATATCACGTAATCTTTAAAGTGATCATAATAATTTAGAAAGTAAAATAATTTTGACTGTTCTTATATTATATTAGAGATATTCTTGAATTGACACAAATTTAACATTTTATTCTTACACACAGCTAATAAACAATTAATAAGTGATGATATACAAAGAAAAATGTTCATCATGTATTAAATTTAGTTCAATTTATTCTAATAAGAAAATGATAATTAGATTCTTTTTTATTTTATAAAGATATGTTAATATTTATAGGATATATTTTTATAGAATATAAAAATCAATTTCTCTTAATGAATTCTATTTTCTAGTTATTATACTTTTGATATAAAATATTTATTTGTATTAAAAATTGAACTAATCATATTTTTAATAAAATATTTCCTCTTAATCACATTTTATATATTCACAAAAGGACTGAATTCAATATCACTTTTGGTTGTTGACTTTTGTTTAATTAGATAATCTTCATCAACTCCTCCGGCTCTGTCCAACATATTAATTATTCTCTACATATCAAAGCAAGTTATATATTCCTGAAATATTGTCATTTAATAATTTTAAGAACTAAAATAATAATTTTGTAATTATGAAGATTAAATTATCGTGCATTTATAGTTTCAATAACTATTTTTTAGGTTTAATTACTCGTTTATTCACAAACATGTGTTTAGGAAAGCAAATATGATAGGAGATTATTGGGCATCTATGGCTCATCGTCAGGATATTGACTCTCATTACAAAGATGTAATGAGATTCTCTACATCGGCTTTAAGCTCTCCTTTACAAAAAAAAACTCGTTTAATCTCTTCTGAATCTTTACATATAGAAACTATTTGTTGTAATTTCCTTTTTTAATAGTTGTCGTAACTTCTTTATATACACTTTTTTAACTCATTTTATTTCTTACACATTTTTTTATTCATTTTAGTATTACAATTTTAGTCGGCAAATATTAAAACAAATTAATTTGTAAGAATTAAAACTATTAATTATAAAATGGTTAAATTACTTTATAAGTTGCTGAACCATTGGACAATTTGTAATTAGTTCAATATTTTTTTTTTCAATTGAATTTTGAACTTGTTTTTATTTTTTTTATTGGGTTCTTTAATCTAACTGTTGTTATAGAAAATTGACTACCTAAACTAGTTGCTTGAGTTTGAAGCAAAGTTATTATAGGAACAAACTTGAAAAAAATTGTAAGAAAAATACTTGGATTGGATTAAATAAATATGGTAGTGGTGAGAAACTGGTTGAAGCACCTATAAACGTGAGAATATTGGCCTAGAGGAACGAGGACACACAATACAAACTGCAAAGATAACAATATTGAATTTAAGGATTATGCCACAGTGGTTAATTTTCGGGTAATGACATTTAGATGAAAGAACCTAATTAAAATATAAATGCAGATTTAAGAACCCAATTAAAAGAATAATTATTAAAAATTGTCAAATAATCCGAGGAGCCAAGCAGTATTCTAAGGATTATATAAAGATTGTGACATTTTATAGTTTTTTTTTAATAACATTAATTAGGGCTCTGATTTTCAAGTAGGACTCCAAGTTATCCTTACTTTAGGATTAGTTATAAAACTAACAATTAATCTCGGATTTAGTTATATTTAAAATTGTTCGCTCCTCCCAAAAAATATAATTTGTGAGAATATATCCCAAGTTATCTCTCAAAAGTCAACGTGTGTTATTAACTAGACTACATCTATTGAATTATTTTTATAGGCTTAATAATTCTTTTATTCTCTTAAATTATGAGTTTTAACTTTTTAGTCTCCTAATTTTTTTAATTTTTTTTAGTCTCTCTCCTCATATAAAGATTTATATTTTTTTTAGTCTCTAGAATTGTAACATATTTTGAATTTGAGAACTGAAAATATGAAGTTTTATGTTGAGGACTAAAAATAAATAAATTCTTTAATTTGAGGGATTAAAAATATAATTAAATATTACTCACTAGTTGTTGATATTAATGGAATGGCCTAACGGCGACCATGTGAGTGTTCATGTTAATATTAGATTAAATTGTTGAGAGACAACACTCCATCGTGATGGCTACGGGATCATCCTCATCTTCCTTCACCTATGATGTGTTCCTCAGCTTTAGAGGAGATTCTCGTTATAGTTTCACTGGCAATCTCTGCAGAGCCCTTCGTCACAGCGGAATTCAAACCTTCATGGATTACCGGTTGCTCCACAATGGTCACGAAATCATATCAGCACTTGAGAAGGCAATTGAACACTCCAGGATTTTCATCATTGTGTTCTCTCAGAACTACGCATCTTCCTCCTATTGCTTAAACGAGCTTGCTTACATCCTTGAGTGCGTTAAGAGAAAAGGTTTGTTGGCTTTCCCAGTTTTTTACAACGTCGATCCTTCTGACGTGCGACATCACAGAGGTAGTTTTGGAGAAGCGTTGGCATATCATGAGACGAAGTTCAAAGCTAAAAAGGAAGGGTTGGAGCATAACATGGAGAAGCAGCTGGAGAAATGGAAGATGGCTCTTCATGAAACGGCTAACTTGTATGGCTATGTTTTCAAACAAGGGTACCCTTCCTCACCAATCTTTTAACTTATTTTGTTTTAATTCCATTAATTAATTTTCACTTGTCTAATGGTATTTTAATGTTAAAATTTAATGAGATAAAAAATTGATGACTTTCGAAAAAACATACATGTAAGACATGGGTATGAGCCTCAGGCTTTTAGTTTGACTTCACACAAATTTCTCTGATTGAATAGGGACGGATATGAATATGATTTTATTAAAAGGATAGTTGAATTGGTCTCTAGCAAGATTAACCAGGCTCTTTTAGATGTTACGGATTACCCGGTTGGACTAGAGTCATGTTCAGATGCGTTCAGCTATGATGTGTTCGTCAGCTTCAGAGGCTTAGACACACGCAATGGTTTTACCGGCAATCTCAACAATGCTCTTCGTGACAGGGGAATCCACCCTTTCATTGATCATGAGCAGCTTCTGATTGGAGAGAAAATAACAGCAGCACATGAGAAGGCAATTGAAAACTCCAAAATCGTCATCGTTGTGCTCTCCAAGAACTATGCATCTTCCTCATTTTGCTTAAATGAGCTCACTTACATCCTTGAGTGTGTGATGAGAAAGCGTTTGATGGTTATCCCAGTTTTTTACCACGTGGATCCTTCTGACGTGCGAAAACAAAGCGGTAGTTTTGAAAAAGCGTTGGCAAATCATGATGCGAATTTCAAAGCTAAAAAGGAAGGGTTGGAGCATAACAAGGAGAAGCTGAAGAAATGGAGGAGGGCTCTGACTGAAATAGCTAAATTTGGTGGCTTCGATTTAAGACAACGGTACCCTTTCTCACCAATATTTTAACTTATTTGAATTCATCCTATTAATTAATTCTCACTTGTCTAATGATTTTCCAATGTTAAAGTTTAAAGAGATAAAAATACTTATTAATCTTGAGAAATATACATATCAAGGCATGGATATTGGATACGAGGCATTTAGTTTGACTTAACACAAATTTCTCTGATTGAATACGGACAGATATGAGCACGAGTTTATTAAGAAGGTTGTTGAATACATCTCTCTCAGGATTAACCGTGCTCCTTTACATGTTGCGGATTACCCGGTTGGACTAGAGCCACGAGTGATAGAAGTAATGAAGCTTTTGGATGTTGGATCTAATGATGGTGTCCACATGATAGGGATCCATGGACCCCGTGGGATTGGTAAAACCACACTTGCTATCACAGTTTATAATTCCATTGCTGACCGTTTTGAAGGGGTATGTTTTTTAAAAAACGTGAGAGAAAATTCATACAAACACGGGTTACAACATCTCCAGAGCATCCTTCTTTCTAAAATGGTTGGACAAAAGAATATCAAGTTAGCAAGTGTGAAACAAGGAATTTCAATTATACAGCATAGGCTACGGCAAAAGAAGGTTCTTTTGATTCTAGATGATGTTGACAAGCTTGAGCAGTTACAAGCAATTGTTGGAGAACCTGATTGGTTTGGTCCTGGCAGCAGGGTCATTATCACAACTCGGGACAAACAATTATTGTCAAGTCACGGGGTTAAAAGAACATACGGAGTGAAGGAGTTGAATAAGAACGATGCTCTTCAACTGCTTAGTTGGAAAGCTTTTAAAACAGAAAAAGTTGATACAGGTTATGTGGATGTCTTGCATCGTGCAGTAACTTATGCTTCTGACCTTCCATTGGCTTCGGAAGTAACAGGTTCCAAACCGTTTGGAAAAAGTATAAAAGAAAGGGAATTTGCTATAAATCAATACGACTCAGTTGGACTAGAGTCATGTTCAGGTGCATTTAGCTACGATGTGTTCCTCAGCTTCATAGGCTCAGACACACTCCATGGTTTTACTGGCTATCTCTACAAAGCTCTTCATGATAGTGGAATCCACACTTTCATTGATGAAGAACTTCAGAGAGGAGAGGAAATAACACCAGCAATTGTGAAGACAATTGAAACGTCCAGGATTGCCATCATTGTGGTCTCTACAAACTATGCTTCTTCCTCCCTTTTTTTAGATGAGCTTGAAACCATCCTTGACTGCCTTGAGAGAAAAAGCCTGTTGGTTTTACCAGTCTTTTATAATGTGGATCCTTCTCATTTGCAACCACAGAAAGGTAGTTATGGAGAAGCCTCGGCGAAACATGAGGAGAGGTTCAACCATAACATGGAGAAGTTGGAGAAATTGTTTGGCTTTCACATCAAACATGGGTAACCTAATTTACCAATATTTTTTACTTTATAATTTTTGTTGGATTAAGTTTCACTTGTTTGATGATTCGATGATAAAATTTAAAGAGAAAAGAAATGTTTGTTTACCTTGACAACATATGTATCAAGACATGGATACAAGCTTTTAGTTTAACTTCACTAAAACTTTTTTGTTTGAAACAGAACTGGATATGAGTATGAGTTTATTGGGGAGATTGTTGAGTGGGTCACCAACAAGATTAATCCTGCTCATTACACAGTTGGACTAGGGTCACGAGTGCTAGAAGTGAAGAAACTATTGGATGTTGGATGTGATGATGGTATCCACATGTTAGGGATCTACGGAGTTGGTGGGGTAGGGAAATCAACACTTGCTCGAGAAGTTTATGATAATTTGATTGCTGAGCATTTTGATGCTTCATGTTTTATTGAAAATGTGAGAGAAAAATCAGAAAAACATGTTCAAAACATCCTTCTTTCGAAAATACTCGGAGAGAAGGACATCAACTTAATAAGTATGCAAGAAGGAATTTCGATGATACAAAGTAGGCTCCAGCCAAAGAAGGTTCTCTTGATCCTAGATGATGTTGACAGACACGAGCAATTGAAGGCAGTTGTTGGAAGACCTGTTTGGTTAGGTCCTGGAAGCATAGTCATAATCACGGCACAAGACAAACAACTGCTAGCATCTCTTGGCGTTAAAAAAACATATGAGGTAAAGGAATTGAGTAAGAATGATGCTCTTCAATTTCTTAAATGGAAAGCTTTTAAAACGCAATATTTTGATCCAAGGTATGAAGAGGTCTTGAATCGTGCAGTAACTTATGCTTCCGGCCTTCCATTGGCTTTGGAAATAATAGGTTCCAACTTGTTTGGAAAAAGTGTAGAAGAATGGGAATCTTCTATCCATCAATTTGAAAAAAGTCATGATAATCGAATCCAAGTGATACTTAAAGCAAGCTTTGATTCTTTGGCGGAAAGAGAAAGGAGTGTTTTTCTTGACATTGCTTGTTGCTTCAAAGGATATGAATTGGCAGAGGTTCAAGATATACTTCATGCACATTATGGTCACTGCATAAAGTCTTATATTGACGTATTGGTTGGAAAATCTTTAGTAAAGCTTAGTCATGGTACAAAGCCTTGTTATGATACACTTACATTGCATGACTTGATTGAGGACATGGGTAAAGCAATTAACAGGCTGGAATCATTGACAGAGCCAGGTAAGCGCAGGAGATTAAGGTTACCAGAAGATATAAGAGAAGTTTTGGGATACAACATGGTGAGTGACACTCATGAATAGTTTTGTTTCTTATCTTGATTTTTCTTTTTTGACTATCATATTTTCACATCATAGTGTTTTTTTTTTCTTTTATAATGTTTCCCCCTAAATATGTACTTATACCGTGGTTGATTCATTCCTTTTGCCTTAACAGGGAACTCGCAAAATTGAAATCATATGTCTGGATTTCCCCATATTTGATGAAGAAGCAATAGTAGAATGGGATGGAAAGGCCTTTCACAATATGCAAAACCTCAAAACACTTATTATTAGAAATGGTAATTTTTCCAAAGGTCCAGAATATCTTCCAAATAGTCTGAGAGTACTTGAATGGTGGAGATATCCGTCACATTGTTTACCATCTGATTTTCATCCAAAGGAACTTTCCATTTGCAAGTTACCCTGTAGTCATATTTCGACGATTGAGTTGACCAACTTATCAAGGGCAAGTATAATGAGTACATTTTCCTCATCTTGCAGATTCACTTTACGATTATTCATTTGATTCCTTTTTCTTAAATTTTTTTTTTTTTTTTTTTTTTTTTTTTTTTGCAGAAGTGCGTGAATCTAAGAGTTTTGAATTTTTCAAGTGCAGATGTTTAACAAGGATACCTGCCATATGTGGTTTACCAAATTTAGAGAAACTTTTATTTGAATATTGTCAGAATTCAAAAATAGTGTGTGAGGTGCCTTTTGAAAATGAATAGAACCATGTGGAGGTTACATGTGCGGGTTTGAATTGTGAACAGACCTCGGTCCTTAAAAGAAATCAGAATCCATGCATGCAAACAAGAAAGTATCATGGAGGATATTCGATTAATTGATCCTTGTATTATACAACATCAACATCTTTAACCCAAATTAATTAAGATCGGTGGTAGATGAATTCAATGGTAGATACAAAAAAGTTGGAAAAAAAATAACACAAAAGAAAAGAAAAATAATATAAAAGAAAAGAAGGGTGAAAGGAGGAAAAAAATGAAGAAGAAATGAACTAAAAATGGATCATATGGAACAAAGAAATACTAACGTGTCTAACCCTCCACCAAACTTATAACTTTCTTCTTTTCATTTTGTCCTAAAACACACCTTCCGCCAATTTATATCTCACTTCATTAAGTCTCGTTTAATTACCTTTTCCCATATAAGTTTTGGTTTATCTCTACCTCTCTTTGTGACGATCTCTTGGTAACAAACTCTTGTTCTTGTAAGAGCATCCAGGGGCCGTCTCATTATATGTCAAAACCACCTCAATCTATATCCAATCTATATCTCCTTATCTTTTCACTCACTGGTACTACTGTTACCTTTTGTCGAATATATTCATTTTTTATCTTATCCATATTCGTATACCCACACATCTACCTTAACATCCTCATTTGTGTTATCCCTATTTTATGCACATGTTACTTATGTGTTAGTCAACACTTAGCTCCATATAACATTGCAGGTTTTACAATTGTTCTATAAAATTTTCCTTTTAGCTTAAGGGAAATTTTGTGGTCACACAAAAATCCAAATACACTCCGTCATTTCATCCATCCTACTATGATTCTATGAATTACATCATCATCAATTTCTCCACCTTTTTGTGAAATTAATCCCAGGTATCTAAAAACATCGTTTTTGAGTACCTCGATCTTAACCAAGTAGATGTACTGGGTCTTGATCATCATTTCTTCCCAGCAAAAACTCATACTTCATATATTTAGTCTTATTCTGACTTATCGTAAATCGATCCTTTAGACTTCAAATTTTTTTTTTCACAATTCAAATTTTCTATTAACGATATTTTTGATATATAGGAAAAGAAAATTAGACGATGATCTCAACAATTGGGACTCAATAGCAGTAATTGCTAAAATAATAGGTTTGTGGACTTGCAAGATTCATGAACAGTATTTGTGCAACAACAACATTATATGGATTTATGGTCATGTCTATTGAACTCAGCATTGTATGATAGTGTGAAGTGGGATTCAAAATCAGTGGAGTTTAAGCGGATAAGTGGCACCTTTAATGTCAAAGGTAAATTATCCTATGCCGTGCTATATCACAATAACTCATTTAGTTAGCACTTATTATTTTGGTCTATATAAAAGGAAGAAAAAAAAAAGTATTAGGACTAGAGTTCTCAATTGGGGCGCATGGTTAATTTTTTCTTGAAGAATATGTACAGGAATTCAATTCAGTGTTTCAGTAGTGGCAAAAATAAATAAATTTGCTTGTGTTAGAGAAAGTGAATGACATTAGAATGTGAATTAGTGGTAAGAAAATACTATATTTCTATTTATTTACTTTTTTGACAATAAGAAAATACTGTTAATTTTTATTTATTTATGTAATATGTTAGTAAATAATTTTACTTCATGTTTGAAATAGCATTCCACCTTAATAATAACCCAATAGGCTGTGAAATTGTTTGAAGAAACAGGAAAATGCATGTTAGTAATATTGGTTAATAAAGACACTCAACTGTTTTGTCAAATGTCTTTTAGAGTGTTTTGAGATTCAGGAATCCAAGTATGACAAGCTTGGGTTTCAATGTAAACTAATTGTACTGTACAAATTTAGTAAAAGTAAACGTGATCATTGTTGTGGGATTACTATATACGTGCATTCCTTTTATGTCAACCTTGTTGTTATAATAATGATGTATATCTTTGCTCTCTGTGTCAATCTTGCTATAGTAACGTCTTACATGTTTGCGTAATAGGTTGACCCTCAACAATCGAGCCTTCCTGGTCAACAACTTATCTGTTATGCTTATTTATTCAAATAAGTATAGCCACTGATCCCCTAACAGATTTGAGAGTGTAACTACTTTAACTCTTCTGTTTGGGTAAGCTTTAGAAACACTTCTAAAAGAAGAAAATAAGAAGAAAAAATGAGATGAGCTTTTATAAAAGTAAAAATAAACTTTCCATTAGCAAAATTTTAGAGATGAGCTTTAGAAGTTCACCAATATAGCTTCTCTAAAAGATGAGATGACATCTACAAATGAGCTAATGGAAAACTCATTTTAACTTATGGAGAAGTTCATTTCATTTTTTTCTTCTTACTTTCTTCCTCTAAAAGTGCTTCTAGAAAAACTTACATCCAAACAGACTCATATCTCCAACTATCTACAAGAGATTATACAGATGAGATTATCTACAAGTTGTTACTTATCTACAATTATCTATCTACAAGGTATACATTATCTCTTCTATTTGAATTACATAACTGCATGTTATTATTCGTTTATATTATCAACATATTAATTATCAAACAAAGGTCCAAGGTCCAAACTACACGCTTTAAGTACAGGTTATCTCTAAACTTTTGATATTTTATTTTCATCTCATACTCATAACTCATTCACCTAGGAACACTCAGAAACCTTCTACTTCGAGACTACCTCGAACTTTCTTACTCAGTTATGCTCTCATAATTGATTTACTTCTACTCCGAGACTATTTTGAACTTTCTGTCTCCCTCCTTAACAAGGTTGACTTACCGTCTGACGTGCAGAGTCTGAAACCCATCAGGACCCCGTCCAACATGAAATTTTCAGATTTTGGTAAACATTATGATTAACTTTAAAAGGTTATTCTTGTTGAAATGGACCTATTATCAAGCTTCTAATAGGGTAAAAGAATGGGTGAGTCCAATAAGGGAGGCAATGACAGTATGCAAACATTGAATAAGAAGAAGCCAAAGAAATAAACAAGTCAAAAGTCCAACAGACAACACAATCTATGAATGAAAGGCAGAGGAGAAAGGCCAAGAAATAGGGAAGGCATGGATACTACGAGACCAAGCAAAAAGCAGGTAGACCACCAAAGAAGGTTACTAATCCAGTGTTTGATGCCATGCACACAAGTTAAAAATCAAAAACTGATTCACTAAAATTTAATAAATGCAACATGATTGATAAGGAATATGCAGTTAAGAAGGAATTATCTGATGGTGATTACAACTTTGAGGAGTTAGATAGTGGAGGTGAGACAATAAATGATGAGCATAGTCAGCAAACTCCTCTGGAGTATGTTGTTCTTCCTTCGTAAGCCATTTGCGGAAAGGTTCAAAATCCCCATAAACTATTGATAGTTGCTTCCACTGTTCCATAGCATTGGTTTCCACTTCAGGTAACTAGTGACTGCTCTCTTAGCTAAAGTTTTTTGTATTTTCAAAAGATACTGGATTGAATGAATGAAATACCTGTGTGACTCAACATCTTTTTATACAAATACAGGACTGCATGCAAATGAGATTTGGTGAATGTTTCTGTCGTTCAATTTTCCTCTTGGTTGAGTTTTTTTTTTTTTTTTTTTTTTGGTTTGAATAGGTGTTCTAGTGCATTGCTCCCTTCAATTCTGATATTGCAAAGTGAGGATCAGGTGCGATCAACTTCCAATTAAGGAAAAATGTGCTTTAATTTTTTCCTGTCTTGATTTTTTTTTTTCTTTTCTTGGCAGATTTTAGATTCCTTTTTCCACAATTTAAGAATTTGAGATTCCCGTGTACAAAAATATTGTTGCAACAAACTTCTGAGTTGTGAACCTTTTTTTTTTTCTTTTTTCGAAGGTTTAGAAAACAAAAGTTAAGCTTAGGAGCTAGAATAATATGTAAAGAGTTCAAGATCCCTAATTATTTTATCGAAATGATTGTTGAAGAGTACAAAGATCTTACTTTTTATACAATCCAGTCTGTAGTCATTGCCTTGTACTAAAAGAAATGCCAAATTTATTTTCTGAAAATTATTTTAAGTGCATACAAACTAAGTAATAGAGCTTCCAGAATCATTAGAGAGACATGGACTTGTTGGTTGTTTTGAAGATTTATAATAAATATCTTTTCCCTTTTTTAAAAATGGAGAAATGAGAAACGCATATCAATAGACACAGCAGCAGAGCAGTGTGAGTGTATTTATGTTTAGCATATGCTTTGAAGTTCCAATAATTCTGGGAAAAAGCATATTAATATTTCAGTCAATACACATTTACATCACCTTAAACTGTTTTTGCTTTTGCAGGTTCAATTTTTTCTTCTAATTGCTAGGATGATCAGGCTGCTGGTTATGATAAATAATTTGATCGATCAGGAAGGAGAAAGCTAGACTTAAACCAGTGAAATGCTGTAACTGTACTGCTTAAGATTTATTATACTACTATAGGCAAATTATTAAAAATAATGCGTTTTTAATAAATATTTCGAAAAAAGAGACTAATTTGAAACTATTTCAAAATTTGGAACAGTTAACCAGAGAAAGACTTAAACAGAAGTAATGTGTAAAGATTTCTTTCTTTCATTTTTGAAGTTAAGAATTTGTCTTTCTTTTATGTCAATTATATTGTTTGCTATTCGAGTTTTTCCATTGGCCTTTAGTTTGATGTGGACGGAAAATAAATTCGGGTCCCCCCATCCTTTTTCTTACAACGTGCAAGATATAGACAGCGCAATATCTTTTTTGTTTTTTGACCAATGAACAGTTATAAATTTAAAGGGAGTTGTTATTAACTAACTTTATAGAAAGATAAAATTAAAGGTAAAAATTAGAAAAATAATAATAATTTGGCTTGCTTTTATGTATATCGATGCAATACAAGTTCCTCTTAGAAAATAAGAATGGGTTGATTAATTTTAATTAAAAAGATACCAAACTAAGAACTCAAATATGCACCAAAAAAATTAAGAAATCAAATGATTTTTTAATATTATTATTTAAAATCTTTATTTTAAAACTTACAAGAAAAATTTGTTGAACATGTAAATAATAGAGATAAACAAAACGATTCACATGTTATAGAAGGGAAATAATAAAATAAAAAAGGTGGATTAAATAAAATAACTCTTCAAAAAGGTGACAAATGCTGACATCTCAACCCCGTATGTTTATTAATCATACAAATCTACTTCATCTACAACAACTACTATGGGAAAAACCAAACACAATAAGGATTAAGGTTACAAACAAGGGAAATTACAGCAAAAGATATTGCAACTTATGAATGAGTGGTGGACAAGGTGGGTTTTGACCTCTCTTCCTCAATGCACGTTAAAGGTTTGTTTACATTACTCTTTTGTTATAATTACACAATAATATTTTTTTACCGAAGTTTTTTTAAAATAGTTTATTCATGTTTTCCGTGTATTCTTAGTCTCCACTCTTGCTTTCAGAATCTACATATAGTTAAATAGTTGCCAAAGTACCAAGTACCAAATTGAAAGACATTCTCTACTTCTTTAACTTATGTACACACTTATAAGAGATTTTACCATACATGCAGAATTAAAACTTGTGGCTAACCGCTGCTCACTTTATGCGGCTGCCATCCAACCGTAACAGGATCACATGTATCTCTAGTTCACCAAAAACCAAGATAAATTTCTTGTTTCTGATACGAATATTAGCTAAATATTTTTACTCCAAATTTAACAATCTCTAGAGATGAAAAGCTGATTATGAAATTCATTTTTTAAATTTAAGAATAGAGATCAGCCAATCTGATGTTTACCATACTTAAATCACTGGGGTCATACTGTCAGAGAAACTGGAACTCCACATCTCATAAATCTAAAAACAACCTAACTATCATGCCATCCTAAGACAAGCCTTATCAAGAGAATGAAGAAGACATTCATCGGAAAGATATTTCATTTAAGATAAGCATAAAAGTAAAGACAGATCAATTTATACGGCCCAACTCAAGAGTGAATAAGCATCATAGGTAAGCATTCTGCTCACAAGCATACAAAATTTCACACATGCTAAATAAAATGCTAAAAGCAGCCGATATAGTAGTGTGAAAAAACTTAAGCAGTACAATTACAAAATTTAACTGGTGTTAAGTCTTTCTGCTTCCTGATCAAACTATTTATCATAACAAGCAGCCTGATCATCCTAGCAATCAGTAGAAGGAAAATGCTGAATATGCATAAAGAAAAAAAAAAGTTTAAGGTGATGCGAATGTGTATTAACTGAAATATTAAAAAGGCCTTTTCCCTGAAGTACTGGAACTTTAAAACATAGGCCAACCAAAAATAAGCTCACATTGCTCTAGATGTTGCAGTGTCTATGATAATCTTTTCTCATGGAAATCCTATTTGTATATTGCAAATTCTTGCCAAAAATCTCATTTTTATGAGGTACTGTACTTGTATAAAAAGATTTTGAGTCACGGTTCTTTCATTCATTCAATTTCAATCCATCATTTAATGGGTAGAAAACTCCTAAGTTTACCGCAACCACAACAGCACTCAAAATTTGAAGTTTATCCAAAAACCAATTGAGACGTGAACTGTAATTAAGTTCTCATAATATTCAAATGAAAGTTCCTTCAAATTTAAGAAGTTAAACATTTGCACATGTCAAAATTAAAAAACGTTAGATTCATGAACTTCTGCAAAAAGAAAAGAAAGGGAAAAAAAAAAGGAATGAATAATCTTAACAGTGAATTTATTAATTTACAAGATGAGGAAAATGTATTCTTTAAACTTGCCTTATACGCCACCAGACTCCAAGGATGTGATGTAACTATCGGATCAAAATAAGGATACCCTCCTCTGCCATTCTAGTACTTTCACACTTTCTGGGAAATTGGGACGTTGGGAAAAATTACCATTTTTAATAATAAGTATTTTAAGGTTTTTCATCTCCTCCAAGGTGTTTTCATCCAATTCTATTATTTCTTCGTTGTCAGACATGGGAAAATCCACACATATGATTTCAATTTCACTAGTTCCCTGTTAATGCAAAAAGGCACCAATCAACCACAATACAAGTACATGTAAGACAGCAATCCAACTATTTAGAGAAATTTACAAATAGTAAAGAAATAAAAGAAACAACAACTATGATGTGAACATAAGATAGAACAAAAAAAGATGAACAAACCATTCATGAGTCTCACTCACCGACTTGTCTTTTAACACTTGAATTATATCTTTTGGTGACCATATTCTCCTGCGCTTCCCTGACTCTTTTGGTGATTCCTGCCGGTCAATCTCTTTAGCCATGTACTCAATCAAGTTATGCAGTGTAACTCTATCATCATCATCATTAATCTTTATGAGAGACTTTTCAACCAGCACCTTCATATGATATTTCATGCAGTGACCATAAAGAGCACGGAGTATATTTTCAACCTCTGTCCATTTATACCCTTTCAAACAACAAGCAATGTCAAGAAAAACGCTCTTCTCCTCTTCCCCTAAAGCATCAAAGCTTACTTTAAGTATATTTAGGATCTGATTATTAGGAATTCGTTTATATTTTTTTATAGCAGATTCCCATTCTTTTATACTTTTTCCAAACAAGTTGGAACCAATTACTTCCAAAGCCAATGGAAGGCCAGAAGCATAACTTACTATATGATTCAAGACCTCCTTGTAACTTGGATCACTTCGATTCTTTTTAAAAGCTTTCCATGTAAGCAACTGAAGAGCTTCAATTTTATTCCATTCCTTCACCTCATATGTTCTTTTGACATCATGAGATGCTAGTAGTTGTTTGTCCCGAGTGGTGATGATGACTCTGCTGCCGGGACCAAACCAATTAGGTTTTCCAACAATTGCCTGTAATTGCTTGTGCTCATCAACATCATCTAAAATCAAGAGAACCTTCTTTCGCTTGAGCCTATTTTGTATTATTGAAGTTCCTTGTTGCTCACTTGCTAAGTTGATTTCCTTCTTTCCAAGTATTTGCGAAAGAAGTATGCTTTGTAGGTGTTTTAACCCATGTTTATTTGATTCTTCTGTCACGTTTTGAAGAAAACAGGAACCTTCAAACTTACTAGTAATCAAATTATAAACTTGTCTAGCAAGTGTTGATTTTCCTACCCCGCCCATACCGTGGATCCCAATCATGTGGACAGCATCATCATATTCGACATCCAAAAGCTCCCTTATTTTTGACACTTGGGACCCTACTCGAACTGGGCAATCTGCAACATATATTCTTGCGTTATGATTAATCTCGCTGAAGACTCGCTCAACAATCTTCCCAATAAACTCGTGTTCATATCCAGTTCTGTTTCAAACAAGAAAGTTTTAGTGAACTTAAACAAATTATTGCCTTGTATTCATGTCTTAACAGTTAACACTTATGTTCTCTTTAAATTTGAGCGTCAAATCATTAGACAAAGTGAAACTTAATCCAACAAAAAATATAAAGCCAAAGATTGGTAAGGAGGGATACCCATGTTGGAATTCTAAGCCAGCCAAGTTTGCTACTTCCCGTAGAGCCTTCTTCCAATCATCCATGTTAGGCCGAAACCTTTCATTAAGATTAGCCAATGCGGTTTCATAGCGTCCTCTCTGGTGTTTCACATCAAAAGGACTCACCTTGTAAAAGACAGGCAAAACCCTCAGATCTTTCTTGCTGCGGCAGTTAAGGATGTAAGCAAGTTCGTATAAACAAAATGAGGAAGAAGCATAGTCTTCTGAGAACACAGTGATGGCAACATTGGACTTTTCAATTGCCTCCTTAAGTGCTGGTGTTATTTCATCTCCTCTCTTAAGGTCATCATCATCAATGAAAGCGAAGATTCCACTGTCATGAAGAGCTTTGCGGAGATGCCCAGTAAAACCATGGCGTGTGTCTTCCCCTCTGAAATTCAGGAACACATCGTAGGTTAATGCTTGGGAAGCTGATGTTACAGCCATGGGAAGAAAAGTGTTTAATGCGATTATGGTTGACTTTCACTCTAACGACAATGTCCTGTCCTAAGATATAATGTATCGTCTGCAAAGTTGTAATAATTCAGAACATTATGCAAACCATCTGTAAAATAACTACTGTGTCGAAACTAAAGTTTTGATTTAAATTAAATATAATAACCACTTAACTATAACTATTAGTATAAGAAATATCATTTCTAGATTTTTCAGATTATAGCGATTAATTATTTCATATTAATCTTAAATAGTTAAAATTTTTGAATGACTAATAAAAGTTTAAAACCATATAATCCATAGGGTTTCTTCTTATTTCTAACAATCTGCAAGTTTAAGGACTATTCATTGTGAACTATTTTAATTACATTTAACAGCAACTATGGGGATTTAAATTAAAAAATTAAATCCGTAACAACTATAGTATGATTCAATTATTTTTATTATATTATATAGATATAGATATATTTCTTGGTGCAAATTATATATATATATATATATATATATATATATATTAAACTAAACAAGATATCTTATTTCCACTGTTATTATTATAAAAAAATTGTTACTGGATCCAATAGGTATATACTAAAGTGGATGAAAAGGTCACTAGAAAAGAGGAGTTGGGTAATAACATTAACTAATTAACATTTTTGACAACAACTTTTGAAGTTTCTGATTTATCATTCAATTTGAATTTCAGAATATTTTTTAGGAGCAAAGCTTATCTTTCAATAGTGTTTTGAATTAAAATAATTATATGATAAAGTACTTCAGAGATACTTAAAAATACTACTTTAGAAGTTACTTGAAAATATCAAATTCTAGTTACTGTAGATTCTAGTTTTGTCTTTTCTTGAATGAACTAGATGTTACTTCTTATATTTGAAAATTATTTTGAGAAAACTTAAGAATTATGTAAATGATCATATATCTTTGTAAAAATATGTTTTCCAAAACATAAAGTAAGCAACAAACAAGAAACAGTAAAAAAAATAAAACACACACAATTTATACCACAACCTTATGTTACGTGTTCAGTCCCTATGCATGTAAAATTTCCACAAACAAAAGTATCAATTATGATATTTTTCCTTTGAAGCCTCTACAAGCCTAAAAACAGTATTTTCCAAACCTCTAAAGACTTCCTTGCGTATTTTAATTTTTTAAAAAGTCTCTTTAGGCTTCACTCCAATATTATTTAAAAAAGTCTCTCCAAACTTTGAACCCAAAGTAACAACTAAGACTTGACTCAACAATGTCCTCCTCTCAACCTTCAAAGGTAATAATTCCCTTATTGATCTTAATTTTAAGGTTCCCTATCCTAAATGGATTTTGTTTTAGGACAAGTACCTTATATAGAAAAAACTCAATAGAACATCTCTATTGAGAAGATGTTTACAAACACTCTATGGTTAAGTGGATTTGACTCTAAAGGCCTATAGAGAGTCTAGGATAAAAAAAGACTACTAAAAACAATGAGCTTCAACATCTCTTCGTTCTTGTATAGAGCTTGAATATGATCTTTGTTGCTTCCTTGAGAGGCTAGCATGTCAAGGAGATTTGTTGTGTTATCCTTGTCGACACAGTTGATTCTTCCTTCTTTCTAAGCTAGAAGAACTTGCACATAGTTTAAAATTCAAATTATGGTCGTTGGAAATTTGTTGTTGTTAGTGGCTGATAACTTCTTTCTTCAACATAGTCATGAATTTTGCTACTTCAGAAAAGTAAGTCTTCTACAAGTAATATGCCTTCTTTTTTTAACGTAAGTGCAGTTTTCTTGAGACTACTTTTCATGTTTTCTGGTTGCATTGCTTGTATAGAACTTATGATGACAAATCTCTCATTTACAAAATGATTCATGTCTTATGGAGAGCTTGCCACTTTAGATGCAATGCCTCAATACACTGATGCATGGTATCTTCTTCCTTGTTAACAATGTGTTCTCTTAATTTGTGTAGGCATGTTTGTCTTTACTATTCTCTTTTGTAATGCATCTCTTGATGATACCTTAGTCATGTGTAATTTTTTATATTGATCCCTTGATTAAAGATATTTCTAGAATCATGTTTCTAGTCACATGCAACTTCTAATATCTACACTTTGATATAGAAAATATCATTGTATGTCTATTTTTGGTATCTTGCTTCTAAAGGTAGACAAACTCCAAGCTTGAAACACCTTCACTATAGGTTAATATTTCAATTTGGTATCAATTTGAATATTTAAATAATGAAAATTATATTGGTTATAATTATTAGTTTGATTAATATAATTCAGAATACATTTGAAAAAAATGTAATTCAAAATATATAATAAAACTAATTAGAATCAATAAAGCTTTAATATTAAGTATTTTTAACCAATAAAAAGTCTAAAAAGATTCTATAATTTAATAATTATATATACAAAATTGCTAAGTTGATCCAAAAGGCGAATACATCTGGAGGGTAGGTAAGTCATATGAGAGGTTGAGAAAAATATTCTTTATGAATGAAAAGCAAAGCAAAATATTTTATTGTTATTGATAGCACCATTTTTTAATAAGTCAATGATAACATCATCAAACTTAATTAATTGCACTGTTTATTTTATGCAAGGGATAAGAAAAATAAACATGCGAAGCTTCATCGGAAACTTCATAATCTTTGTCCGCGTGACAACCTATACAAAGAGAAAAAGGATAGTTTTTACCAATTATTGTAGTGTGATTATTATCATACAAGATTGCCATTGGATCCGAGATACAAACCCATTTGATTTAATAAAAACTAACGTGCTATGTTTAGTCATGTATAGTTTTTAATATTTATTTTTTAATTAAAACTACTTTGATATAGAAAACATCAGTATTCTTTTATTTTTGGTATCGTGCTTCTGGCGTGTTATGTTTTATATAATATTAAGATAAATGTTAATTAGTATTATTAAGATATTAGATAAAGAATTAAAAGAAAAATTTATTAAAATATATAAAATTATGTTATTTATGATTTTTTACGTTTTTTTTTATAATTTTACAATAAATATTTTAATTTTTTTAATTAATATTCTAAGATCAGTTATTAATTATTATACAAAATTAATGATGCATCCAAGAGGCGAATACATCCCACTATGAGGGCAAAATATTTTATTGTTATTGATTGCTCATCAAACTTAATTGCATTATTTATTTTATACAGGCCGCCCGAATAAAATAAACATATGAATATCCAAATCTCTTTAATGTTCAACCTTGCTTGAGACGGCACCGTTTTTAGGGGTGATGGGTCTATGATGGAAGAAAGAAAGTGAATAGAAGAATAATTTTATCAGCATTTTCACTCTCTATATATTCTAAAGGACTAAAACAATAAAATTATAATTAAAATATATAAATAATGTATTTTTTCGATATCACGTAACCTTTAAAGTGATCATAAAAATTTAGAAAGTAAAATAATTTTGACTGTTCTTATATTATATTAGAGATATTCTTGAATTGACACAAATTTAACATTTTATTCTTACACAGAGCCAATAAACAATTAACAAGTGATAAAATACAAAGAAAAATGTTCGTCATGTGTTAAATTTAGTTTAATTTCTTCTAATAAGAAAATGATGATTAGATTCTTTTTTATCTTATAAAGATATTTTAATATTTATTTCTATTTTCTAATTATTATATTATTGATATAAAATATTTATCGGTATTAAAAAATCAATCTAAGCCTCTTAATCACATTTTTAGTAGACTTTTGCCTCTTAATCACATTTTATATATTCACAAACTTAAGGACTGAATTTAATATCACTTTTGGTTGTTGACTTTTGTTTAAGTAGATAATCTTCAACTCCTCGGGCTCTGTCCAACATATTATTCTTTACATATCAAAGCACGCGCGTTATATATTCCTGAAATATTGTCATTTAATCATTTTAAGTAATAAAATAATAATTTTATAATTATGATTATGAAGATTAAATTATCGTGCATTTATAGTTTCAATAACTATTTTATAGGTTTAATTACTCGTTTATTCAGAAACATGTTTTTAGGAAAGCAAATATGATTATTGGGCATCTATGGCTCATCATCAGGATATTGAGTTTCCCCCCTGTGGTGTGTCGTATGTTTTTACTTCAAGATGTAATGAGATTCCTACATCGGCTTTAAGCTCTCCTTTACAAAAAAAATTAAAAAAAATTACTCGTTTAATGTCTATATCTGAATCTTTACATTTAGAAACTATTTGTTGTAATTCCCTTTTTTTAATAGTTGTTGTAACTTCTTTATATACACTTTTTTTAACTCATTTTATTTCTTACACAATTTTTTTATTCATTTTAGTACTACAATTTTAGTCGGCAAATATTAAAACAAATTAGTTTTTAGGAATTAAAACTATTAATTTTAAAATGGTTAAATTACTTTATAAGTTGCTGAACCATTGGACAATTTTTAATTAGTTCAATATTTTTTTTTTCAATTGAATTTTGAACTTGTATATTTTTTTTTTATTAGGTTCTTTAATCTAACTGTTGTTATAGAAAATTAACTACCTAAACTAGTTGTATGAGTTTGAAGCAAAGTTATTATAGGAACAAACTTGAAAAAGATCGTGAAAAAAATACTTGGATTGGATTAAATAAATATTGTAGTGGTGAGAAACTGGCTGAAGCACCTATAAATGTGAGAATATTGGCCTAGAGGAACGAGGACACAGAATACAAACTGCAAAGATAACAATATTGAATTTAAGGATTATGCCTCTGTGGTTAATTTCCGGTAATGACATTTAGATGAAAGAATCTAATTAAAATATAAATGCAGATTTAAGAACCCAATTAAAAAAATAATTATTAAACATTGTCAAATAATCCGAGGAGCCCAGCAGTATTCTAAGGGTTAGATAAAGATTGTGACTTTTTATATTTTTTTTTTTTGTAACAACATTATTTTTATAGGCTTAATTATTCTTTGATTCTCTCAAATTATGAGGTCTAACTTTTTAGTCTCTAAAATAAAAAATAACTTTTTTTAGTCTCTCTCCTCTAATAAAGACTTATATTTTTTAGTCTCTAGAATTCTAACAGATTTTAAATTTGAGAACTGAAAATATGAACTTTTATGTTGAAGACTAAAAATAAATAAACTGTTTAATTCGAAGGATTAAAATATAATTAAATATTACTCATTGGTTGGCTTGAGATTATGGGGAACCTCGAATGAGTGTTTTTAGTTTTTAGTACTACTTGTTAATATAGTGTTCATGTTAATATTAGATTAGATTTTTGAGACCCAACACTCCATCGTGATGTCTACGGGATCATCCTCATCTTCCTTCACCTATGATGTGTTCCTCAGCTTTAGAGAAGAAACTCGTTACAGTTTCACTGGCAATCTCTGCAGAGCCCTTCGTCATAGCGGAATTCACACCTTCATGGATGACGATTTGCTCCACAATGATCACGTACTCACAACAGCACTTGAGAAGGGAATTGAAGGCTCCAGAATTTTCATCATTGTGTTCTCTCAGAACTACGCATCTTCCTCCTTTTGCTTAAACGAGCTCGCTTACATCCTTGAGTGCGTTAAGAGAAAAAAAGGTTTGTTGGTTTTCCCAGTTTTTTACAACGTCGATCCTTCTGACGTGCAACATCACACTGTTAGTTTTGGAGAAGCGTTGGAAAATTATGAGGCGAATATCAAAGCTAAAAAGGAAGGGTTGGAGCGTAACATGAAGAAGCAGCTGGAGAAATGGAAGATGGTTCTTCATGAAACAGCTAACTTGTATGGCTATCTGTTCAAACAAGGGTACCCTTCCTCACCAATCTTTTAACTTATTTTGTTTTAATTCCATTAATTAATTTTCGCTTGTCTAATGGTATTTTAATGTTAAAATTTAATGAGATAAAAAAATTGATGACTTTGGAAAACATACATGTAAGACATGGATATGAGCCTCCGGCATTTAGTTTGACTTCACACAAATTTCTCTGATTGAATAGGGACGGATATGAATACGATTTTATTAAAAGGATAGTTGAATTGATCTCTAGCAAGATTAACCAGGCTCTTTTAGATGTTACGGATTACCCGGTTGGACTAGAGTCATGTTCAGATGCGTTCAGCTATGATGTGTTCGTCAGCTTCAGAGGCTTAGACACACGCTATGGTTTTACCGGCAATCTCTACAATGCTCTTCGTGACAAGGGAATCCACCCTTTCATTGATCATGAGCAGCTTCAGATTGGAGAGAATATAACAGCAGCACATGAGAAGGCAATTGAAAACTCCAAAATCTTCATCATTGTGCTCTCCGAGAACTATGCATCTTCCTCATTTTGCTTAAACGAGCTCACTTACATCCTTCAGTGTGTTAAGAGAAAGAATTTGTCGGTTTTCCCAGTTTTTTACCACGTGCATCCTTCTCACGTGCGACATCACAGTGGTAGTTTTGGAGAAGCGTTGGCAAATCATGAGGCGAATTTCAAAGCTAAAAAGGAAGGGTTGGAGCATAACATGAAGAAGCTGCATAAATGGAGGAGGGCTCTTACAGAAATAGCTAACCTTTCTGGCTTCGGTTTCACACATGGGTACCCTTTCTCACCAATATTTTAACTTATTTTGATTCATCCTATTAATTAAGGCAAAAATTTAAAAATAATACAACTAAATTATTTAATTAGCAAAAGGGGGCAGTTGAAAAAATATTTAGCAAAATGGGGTGGTCAAACACGCCCAGCTGGGGCGTGTTTAAACACGCCCAGATGGGGCGTGTTTCACCAGATGGCGCCACGTGGCAGGCTGAAACAGTGTCCTAGGGTTTTCGCGGTGTTTTCGTAA
>PYAF01001262.1:422318-456560 GCA_007407185.1 Glycine tomentella
TATTGTGGGTTAAAGAACTAAGTTGAGGAGAAATCAAGACTTAGTCAATATAAGAGGAACACATTAGCCAAATAGCTTAGATAACTGAATATAGTAATCAATACCATTTCATTGGGAGGAGCATTGAGTGTGGGTTGCCTTAGCTACATTTCTCTACATATCATTATAATCTATTTACTTGTTTACATTAGTTAATGTCTATAGTTAGCTTTAATTTACTTCATACACACACAACAACAACATCCTTATTCATTTTATCTATCATCCAACTTATCGATTGAAATTATAGTTTATTTGGTCAAACAATCCTCGTGGGAACGATAAACCCTACTTTATCACTTTATTACTTGCGCGACCGGTGCACTTGCCGAGTACGCAACAAGCAGTGCGATGTATTTATGTTTGGCATATGCTTTGAAGTTCCAATAATTCTGGGAAAAAGCATATTAATATTTCAGTCAATACACATTTACATCACCTTAAACTGTTTTTGCTTTTGCAGGTTCAATTTTTTCTTCTAATTGCTAGGATGATCAGGCTGCTGGTTATGATAAATAATTTGATCAGGAAGGAGAAAGACTTAAACCAGTGAAATGCTGTAGCTGTACTGCTTGAGATTTATTATACTACTATATCATCTGCTTTAAGCATTTGAGAAAGTGAAAATTTGTATACTTGTAAACAGAATGCTTACCTAGGATGCTAATTCACTGAGTTGGGGCATGTAAATAGATCTGTGTTTAGTTCTATGCCTCTCTTAAATCAAATATATTTCAGATTAATTTCTTCATTTTCTTGATAAGGTTGTCTTAGAATGGCATGATATCTGGTTGTTTTGAGATTTATTAGATGTGGAATTCCAATTTCTCTAACATATGACCTCAGTGATTTAAGCCTGGTAAACATCAAATTGGCTGATCTCTCTCTTCTTACATTAAAAGCTGAATTTCATAATCAGCTTTTTGTGCGTAGAGATTGTTATATTTGGAGTAGCAATGTTATTTATTAAACCATTTAGCCAATATTCATATCAGAGGCAAGAAATTTATCTTGTTTCTTGGTGAATTGGTGAACTAATAAGAAATACATGTGCTCTGCTATCTTGGATGGCAGCTGCATAAATTGAGAAGAGGCAAGCCATAAGTCTTAACGCCGCATGTAGCCATGAGTTTTAATTCTGCATGTATGGTAAAATATCCTTCAAGTGTCTACATAGATTAAAGAAGTGGATTTTCTTTCAATTTGTTACTTAGTACATTGGGCATCATTTTAATGATATGCAAATTCTGAAAACAACAGTAAAGACTAAGGATAAAAAAGAAAAATGGCTAAACTATTTCTTAAAAAAAAAACGGTAGAATTCTTTTTTTTTGCTACAAGAGGAAAATAAATTATTCTTGCTTTTGTGTCTTTTCTTCTTATGTAACTTTGTACTTTCCCAAGCATAAGATTAAAGACTCAATACTCAATTGCAGAACATTATGTAGGTAGAAAACCCTGTTACCCTTAGAAGTCCGTTTGAATCTTCTTTTTTTTTTTTTTTTAAATCTTTTTCTTATTGTTTCCTTACTTCCTTTAAATTTGTAGGCTTTACGAAAGCATGTTTTTCAGGCCTGATTTTAATTGATTGCTATCTCAGTGCTTTATGATGTGCATTACGTTTGCTTTATATGCTTTGGTCCTAATTGCCAAAGGAAAGTATTCTTTTTATTGCAGTGAATAGTGATAAGTGACTCCCACGCCTAAGATACAATTAAAGTTCACTCTCTGGAAATAAAAATCTTTTGAGTTTCCTCTTAAAGTACTCCAAATTAATCTCATGTATAGGAAGCATATGCATGCGTGTAAATTTTGTACTCTTATTAAAGGACATGCATCATATTTTTAATTTGTATAAATTATGAAAAAATATTTCTCATAAAATCAATCTTCATGTGATATTCTTCATTCTTCATCAGCAGAGACCAATACTTCAGCAACTGTTAGTTTCTTGGAATCCTCCAGGAGATGGCATTGTGAAAATTAATTATGAATACAGAATTAAAAGTTATCTATAATGGCTTACATCTGGTATGGAATGCAGGCTACAGAAAAGTCATTTGTGATATTATAATATGTATCTTTGGTTGTTTTGGGCTCTATTCCATCGGAGATTAATTCTATTCTGTTGGCAGATGCCTTGGGGATAGTCTTTGTTAGGAGTTGGCTGGTTTTGTAATTTTCTGACTGATAAAAAAAATCTTCGGATATTTATGCGAACATATTTTACAATATAGAAATTGCAAGCTAACGAGAGATGTTTAATACAACTCTGAAGACAATATGTTAATGATATAATGAGATGACTAGTGCTGCCAAGCACTAACATTTTCACCCCCTGTGATTATCTGTTTATGAAGTAAGAAAATGTCTTGGTCAGTTGGTTGTCCTGCTATTTCATTTTATTTTGATTAGGTAACTTACGCCTGTAATAATACATATAAGAAGATCATCTTAATAACCGTATTTCCCTTTTTAATTCATGCTAAAATCTTCAGAAGTAAATTAAGAAGGGAAAGACAATTTGGTTATGTTTGGTATGTTATTTTAGTTAGTTCAAAAACTTATTTGACCTTAATATGAGTTTGGTAAATAATTTTTTTAGGAACTTGTAACATTTTTTTAGACACTATTTTTAGTAGCTTTTTTATTTATATTTATTTTCCTTTTTAATGTTAGCTTCTAATTTCAAATTTTTTATATTTATTTTTCTTTTAGTAATTACAATTAATTTTATTTAAGGGTTCCATCATACATCTAATTGAAAAGAAAACATATTCAATCTTGATACAAAATTTATGCAAAAAAATAAGTGAAAATGATTAAAAAAACCTAAGTTACGTGAGACGTATATTTTTAATAAATATTACTATTAAAAAGTATAAGGGTGGGTTTATTAGTCCATGAGTAAATTTAGTTCAACTTTTATCATATAACCAAATAATTTTTTCTCTCATCATAATATAAGTGTAAAGTATACATTGGTTTTGGTGACTACTAATTTTTTTCAGCAGAACTTATTTGACCACTTATAATGGAGTCTTGTTTTTTAATTTTTTTTTTTTCATTTTACAACACTCTAACTTCAACTTACTTTAAAAAAACTAAATTCAATTCCATTCATATTAACGACATGCTTATATAAACAAAATCGTTTAAAAAAATGGTATATATGTGAATGAATTAAAATTCAAATATATATTTTTTATATAATATAGATTGAATGACTTAAATATAATTTTAATCTTTCTATTTTATTAAATTTGCAATTTTGATTTTTTATTATTTTAAAATAGATATATTTAATTTTATTATTTAAAAAAATTCATAATTTTTATCAAATTCTCAAATAGTAAAATTTCTCCAATCCCATGAAACACAAAAAAAAAAAAAAAAATCCTTGTGCCAAAGCTATTTTAAATGAATATGTTAACTAGTTAAGTCTAGGTTTTGATTGAGCCTTAATAAGAGAGATAAAATGTTGACAACACTAAGGATTGAATTAAAATTATGGATTTTTTAAAATAGAAAAAAATGTCTTTATTTTAAAATGGAAAATTAAAATTATAAATTGAATAAAATAGGTGACCAATTATTATATTTTATTTTAAATATTGTTATTGTTTTTTGAAAAGTAAAAAGTCCAAGAAGGAGGAGGAGGGACTTGGGACTTTGGGAAGCAGCAATAGACAGACGTAGTATAGTAGCGCGGAAATCGCATCCACGACTGAGACTTAGAGAGATGGGAAGACAAGCTGTGACCAAATTGCTGTCCTCGATCGCCTCGCGCCGCCACCACGGCCTCCGCCACTTCTCGGCGGCGACGCTGGCGGTCTTCGTCGACAAGAGCACGCGCGTGATCTGCCAAGGCATCACCGGAAAGAACGGCACCTTCCACACCGAACAAGCCATCGAATACGGCACCAACATGGTTCGCTCCTTATTCCCTCTTACGATCCATTCGTCTTTTTGATTCCTTTCTCGTTAACGCCATCGTCGCATGCACGCATTCGCTTTTGCTAACCCTAACTTCTAACATAACAGGTTGGTGGTGTGACTCCTAAGAAAGGTGGAACCGAACACTTGGGCCTTCCCGTCTTCAACACCGTCGCCGAGGCGAAGGCGGAGACTAAGGCCAACGCTTCCGTCATCTACGTTCCTCCGCCGTTCGCCGCGGCCGCCATCATGGAGGCCATGGAAGCTGAACTTGATCTCGTCGTCTGCATCACAGAGGGCATTCCCCAGCACGATATGGCAAGTCGTTTTGGAATTCTGAATTCGTAATTTGAAATGTGTGAAGTGGGCATTACTCTTTAAGGTTTTTCGTTTTTGTGGTTTTAATTGCGTTTTTGTTAGCTCCTCTAAATGGAGGAAAGGCTAAAGTAAGTAATATCATACTTAATATTCTATCACATTTCTAATTTGAAATACATGTATGCCTAATATTGACAGTTGAATTTTAAATCAATGATTGCCTAGTTTTGATAAACTTCTCTATAAACATTTGCAGAAAAAGAAGTAAATAAAAATGAAAAATGAAATAAACTTCTCCCATAAGTTAAAATTAGCTTATCATATGCCAATCTGTAGAAGTTCTTTCATTTTAGCTTCTTCAAAAGCTGATTTTGAATTATCTAATTTTAGCTTATAGAAGAAGCTTTTTTAGTTTTTTCTTCTGCCTTGAGTGCTTATGGAGAAGTTTATCCCAGACAGGGCTGATATTACTTACTTTACCCTTTAAAGTGAGTTGCTTACTTTAGATAAGCCAGATCCAACAATGTGCTTATGTCAAATGTCTTGTGTAGTGGAACCTTTTGTTTGAGCTTGGGAATGTCTGGTCACTCTGGTGTGTAATTTACTTTGGGGTCTGTGCTGCTGATTTGAATGTAGTGGCTGAAGTTGATATTTTTTTCTGTGTCAGGTTAGGGTTAAAGCAGCACTTAACAGGCAGTCCAAGACTCGTTTGATAGGACCAAACTGCCCTGGCATTATCAAGCCGGGGGAATGTAAAATTGGAATCATGCCAGGTTATATTCATAAGCCTGGTCGCATAGGAATCGTCTCTCGTTCTGGTACCTTGACATATGAAGCGGTGAGTGCTTGTTTTGATTTGGGGAAGACTATTTGTTTTGTTGCAGTAGTGTATGATATTGACTCGTGTATTTGTGATGATATCTGAAACTTCAAATTAAGGGGCCCCTGCTGATGAGTAATGATATGTTGCTGAAATGTCCAAAATATTGACCTGTTGTACTAGAATTATTTGTGTATGTTATGCCACTTCTCTTAAGTGGAAGGTGCATTTACTACTTTCCCACTCCTGAGTTAGCATTGCTGTGAATCTTTTGTGCCACTTGTGATATTATCATGTCTTGGTTTTTCCCACAGCAGTGTTTGCATAATAGTCAACCTGCTTATTTTCTCCAGAATTAGTTGTTGACATGATTACACGTCTATTATCTAGTAAGAGGCTTATACTTGAGAATTATTACCATTTTGAAATTTGAAGTTCTTTTGAATAGTTTTGATGATACAATAATAATGGTGACCCATGGATAAACCATGTATTTGTTTTTAACTATTCAGGTTTTCCAAACGACTGCCGTTGGCCTTGGACAATCCACTTGTGTGGGTATAGGAGGAGATCCCTTTAATGGAACAAACTTCGTTGACTGCCTTCAGAAGTTCCTAACCGATCCTCAAACAGAAGGTACTTTGTCATATTTTATTTTTGTCTTGTATATTTCTGTGTGTTCTGTTTATCCACTGAACCTGGGTTATGTCTGCTGTGCATAGTTTCTTTTCCTGATAAGTGATTTTGTAGGATTAATGGGAGAAGGACAAAGGGTCATTTATTATTACTGTTTGTTTGTGTAAGCCAGGTATCATTCTTATAGGAGAGATAGGAGGAACTGCAGAAGAGGATGCTGCTGCACTAATTAAGGTTCCTTTTTTAATTATTACCTGTGCATAATCTTTTGTCTTTTACTTAGTTATCAGTATCCTAAAAATTAAAATGACTTTGTCTGTCTTGTTGGGAAGGGACACCAGTAAACCAGTCTAAGATATGCTTCTTAACTTCTACAGTAATAATTCTGGGGAAGGGATTTTGATAGAGCTTGGTTTCAAACTCAACATAGTTATCAATGGGTCTAGCTCCTTATAATGGAGGAAGCTCTCATAAAAATAGAAAAAGTAGAAAAAAAAAAAATGGTATAGGAAATAAGGAAAAATAGGCAGAATACTTCCAAGAAGCATTATCCAGCCTCACCCAATTCACCCTGAAATTCTCCCTCCTTATTCTCTTTCTCTACCCCCCTGCCTACTAGAATCCTACTCCCCATTTTCCAGCTACCCCTTCTGTTAAACCCCTCTTTCTCCTTCCTGTAAGCAATTCCACCTCTGTTCCATTCTCTCCATTGAGTGCATTTCCTTCCTTACCCTCTATGTCTCCTTGCTTTCTTTTGTAGACACCTGATGCAACTTCCCTCTAGGCCCATCTTTATTCTATTCAATATCTACCATTCCTTTCCTCCTGTTGTAAACATGGGTAAAGTCATAAAGGTCCTATGAGATTTGCAAACTGCTTAGTGCATAACTTTCTGAGTTATTATTATGTTCCAAATTCTATTATCTTTATTAAATAAATTATTTATGATATTATTTTCTTATGTCTATTCTCCCCATAAAATGCATTGATGGATTAGTCATCAATTGTAAATATCTCTTCTTTAGTCTAACTTATTTAGGCATGGTTTTTGTTGTTTTGTTTCCGTCACTCTACACATTAGTAGCATTTTGTACCATTATCTCAACTTTGGTGTATTCTTCAACACTATGGCATGCTGTTAGGTATAAATTCATTTATATGATCATATGATGTGGCCTATGTTAAATTCAAAATGATGGAGGTTGTGCTTTAGACATCTTTAATTGTGTACTTGGATGGCAGAGGTCATTAAAGCATATAGATTGCATTTGGCATTTCTTTATAGAGAAAATTTTGATTGTTCTTTTTAATTGGTCAAATTCTTGTCTTGGTGTATGTGAATCTCCTTATTTTGGCGGACAAGTTAAATCTTTATTAGGTGTTATTTGGTGATATTTATGAGAAATATCTCATTTTACAGAGAAAGAACAAACACATGCTCAGTTATCTTTTTTGTCTTTTTAAAATGTTATTTACACAAGTGCTTAAATTGATTTTATGAATGGCTATACAGGAGAGTGGAACTGAGAAGCCTGTTGTTGCTTTTATTGCTGGTTTAACTGCTCCCCCTGGCCGTCGAATGGGTCATGCTGGAGGTAAGATTATTTCCAAATTTCTGGAACTGATGGCTTTTGATAGAAAATATCATTCCAGCGTGTTGCTTGATTCATCATGAATTGGGTTGTGCCACTTATTCATCGAACTGTGTTTGATATGATTGAATGCATCTTGGGCTTATGCAAAATATTTTAAGCTTAATGTGTGTCATGATTTGACTAAATCCACTCAGGCACTCATCCACCCTCAATTAGATTTGGGGGAAAATTTGGCAGTAGGATTAATCATCTAGGATGGATTACTTGAGTAATTAATAATCTTTATGTTCCTCTTGTGCAAACTATCATTTACCCTCAATTGTAATTTTAGTGACACAACAATAAAGCAATATCAGTTTCTAATTTTGTTAGATTTTCATTTTTATGTGATATTAATCCTTCTTGCTTTTGCAGCTATTGTGTCGGGTGGCAAGGGCACTGCACAAGACAAAATTAAAACCCTCAGGGAAGCTGGGGTCACAGTGGTGGAGTCCCCTGCCAAAATTGGAGCTGCCATGCTAGATGTTTTCAAGCAGAGGGGTTTGGTTCAATAGTTTGGGTTCATTTAACTTCAAATCATTTTGGTTTCGATTGTTTACATGTTCAAAATTTCTTGATTCCCATTGGTAATGATGGGCTGTTTTTCCTTCTTTTTTTGTTGAAGTTACGAGAGGCGCATTAAAATAAAATTCAAGATGCTTTATATTTGCGGAAAGTTTGATACCGTCTTCGAACTCCGGATTTTCTGGCGTTGATTTGTAAACACTATATACCCTTTGCCATTGAATTTCCAGCAACTTCAAATTAACGTAAACTTTAAATGTTTGAGAATGTCTGTGGTAGTCTTAATTATGATGGAGATATTTTTATGGTGACATGTGCGAAGAAATAGGTATACACGAACATGTAATCATCACGAGCAGTCACTTTGATGTTGCATATGAACTCTTGTTAAGATGACCAAGAAATTACTTTAAAAAGAGCAATTTCCTCCAAAGTTTAGGATATTTTCATTTCAGATTATCTTAATTGGTTTTAATCGTCCATATTGATTTACATGTATTTCTTGAGGTAATGTACAAATATATAAAATTTTGAAATATTGTTTTAAAGTACCATTTGGAATTGAAATTTGAAAGTATTTTTTAATGCTCTTTTAGACTTTTTTAAACGAATGAAATTTAGTTCAGTGGTTAAATAGTGTATTTCAGAATGTATTTAATTCTCTAAGTTAAAATTTCAGATTTTTTTAAAAAATAATAATGTTTTTTTTTGTTTTTTTTTTTTTAATGTTTGGAGAGAGAGGGGAGGGGTTCATCGGTGTAATTTAGAATTGTTATTTTTTTTTGTTACAATTTAGATTTGATTTAAAAACCCACAATCTCATCCAATAATTTGTTTGCTAAAAATAATAACAAAGCTAAGTCAATTAAGTAGCCCAATTAAATTAATTACTAATTAATTGATCAAATCAATTAACCAAGTCAATTAATTAATCCACTTCAATTCAAAATACAGCAATATTTTTTAAGTGTAACTTAAACCCACACATTCTATTTAAAACTCCCTAGTAAACAAACAACATTTGAGCACCAAAAGAGAAAGAAAAAAAAAAAAAAAACACTCTACCCTTGGTTCTGAAGAGAAAAAAAAAAAAAAAAAGCATGTGAAATGTGTTGAGTAGTTGAGAGTGTTGACAGTTATACCTTAGTGTTGTTGTACCAGGTTGGTTGGATCCTACGGTATATCTCCAGTGGTTCCGCACTTTTAGTGTTTGGAATCTCCACTATCCAAATCCCTACCCTGGAATTAGCAAACCGTTGACTATTGACTCTTCTTCAGTTTCACTCTCTTCCCTTCCATCTCCATCAAATTCAGATTCAGATCCACTCCACTGCACTCACTCCCTCCCATTCCCAATTTCTCCATGAAACCCTAATCCCAACAATGGTCGTCACCACCACCAAATCCTCTCCAATGGCGCAAGATCTCAAAACCTCCATGAGCTCCTTCACTCTCCCCAAAACCTTAAAGCTCAAAACGAAGCAACAAGAGCTTCTGATCCGCGTCGCCACGCTCTCCCTCATCTACGTCCTCGCCTTCATCACGCGCCTCTTCAGCGTTCTCCGCTACGAGTCCATGATCCACGAGTTCGACCCCTACTTCAACTACCGCACCACGCTCTTCCTCACACGCAACGGCTTCGCCGAGTTCTGGAACTGGTTCGACTCGGAGTCATGGTACCCGCTCGGCCGCATCATCGGCGGCACCCTCTACCCCGGCCTCATGCTCACCGCCGCCGCCATCCACTCCATCCTCCGCTTCCTCCGCCTCTTCGTCCACATCCGCGAGGTCTGCGTCCTCACCGCGCCCTTCTTCGCCTCCAACACCACTCTCGTCGCTTACTTCTTCGCGAAAGAGGTCTGGGACTCCGGCGCCGGCATCGTCGCCGCCGCGCTCATCGCGATATGCCCCGGCTACATCTCCCGCTCCGTCGCCGGATCCTACGACAACGAGGGCGTCGCGATCTTTGCGCTGCTGCTGACTTTTTACCTCTTTGTGAAGGCGGTGAACACCGGGTCATTGGCGTGGGCCCTGGGCTCGGCGTTCGGGTACTTCTACATGGTGTCGGCGTGGGGAGGTTATGTGTTTATAATCAACTTGGTGCCGCTTTATGTGCTGGTGCTGCTTGTGACGGGAAGGTACTCGCTGAGGCTGTATGTGGCGTATAACTGCATGTATGTGTTGGGGATGCTGCTCGCCATGCAGATTAGGTTTGTGGGGTTCCAGCATGTGCAGTCCGGGGAGCACATGGCGGCTATGGGCATTTTTTTCTTGCTTCAGGTTGATTTTGGTTTCATTTTATGTGTGTAGGATTTTAGTGAGGATAAAACTTAGATGCAGTTCTTTAGGTGGTTTTGATGGGGTTTTAAAAAACTGTTTTTTGCGGCTGTGATTATGGCTGCAATGTCGAGGTTTTTTGTGTTTTCTGCGCTGCAATTTTAGCCGCAACATCCAGGTTTTTGGGATGTTTTAAATTGCTGTTGTAGTTCGGCAACAGTTCCGTCGTCATCCTTGATGTTGCTGGAAATCTCAGACAAATGTGTGTAGCATTTTATCTGGGACAAAAATTAGATGCAGTTATTTAGGTAGTTTTGACGAGGTTTTAAGGAATGGTTTGTGGCCGCAAATTTGGTCGCAGCGTCAAGGGTTTTGGGATTTCTGTGCTGCAATTCACAGTCTGCAGCTGCAGCCTGCTATTTTGTCCCAACATCAAGGTTTTTGGGATTTATTCACTGCCAAGGTTTTAAATTGCACTTGTAGTTGCAGTCACAGTTTCATCGTGATTCTTGATGTTGCATGAAATGTCGTACAAATGTGTGTTGGATTTTATCTGGGACAAAAGTTAGTTGCAGTTTTTTACGTAGTTTTGATGATTTTTTAGAAAACTGTTTGCAACTGATTTCTGTTGTAACGTTAAGGTTTTTGGGATTTCTGCACTGTAATTGACAGCTTGCGGCTGTGATTTTGGCCGCAACTTTTTTGGCATTTGTGTGCTGAAATTAACAGTCCATGGCTGCGATTTCAGCTACAATGTCAAGGCTTTTGGGATCTCCACGACCACAATTGTGGACACATTTGAGTTCAGATGCAATGTCAAGGTATTTGGGATTAGTGTGCCACAATTGACAGTCTGTGACTCCGATTTTGGTAACAATGTCAAGGTTTTGGGGATCTCTGCAACCACATTTGTCTGCAATATCGAGGATTACGACAGAATCAAAATCACAATTATGGTTACATTTGCCTGCAATATGATTACGAGGGAATCATGTCTGTAATTTAAAACTTTTTTTCTTCAATCAAAACGAGTATTTCACTTTGGTAATTCACATAATAAATATTTGCATTAAAGGTCAATAATATAGATTACTAAGGTTAAACTTCAATTTTGATTGGACAACAAGAGTGAAAACACGAGGAACTGCAGTTAAATTTTGTCCTTTTATGGGAGGTGTTTTTCTGATTTGGGTCTAACTTGGGTTGTTTCCACAGGTGTTTTTCTTCTTGGATTGGGTGAGACATTTGCTTAGTGACACCAAGTTGTTTCAGGCATTTTTGAGGATCACTGTGACTAGTGCGATTGCTGTTGGTGCTGTTGCTTTGGGAGTGGGCACAGCGTCTGGTTATATATCTCCATGGACTGGGAGGTTTTACTCCTTGCTTGATCCAACATATGCTAAGGATCACATTCCAATTATTGCATCTGTCTCTGAGCATCAGCCTACTGCTTGGTCATCCTTCATGTTTGATTTCCACATCTTGCTGTTCCTGTTCCCTGCTGGCCTCTATTTTTGCTTCAAGCGCTTGTCTGATGCCACAATCTTTTTAGTGATGTATGGTCTTACAAGCATGTATTTTGCTGGGGTTATGGTTCGGTTGATTCTTGTGGCTACCCCTGCTGTGTGCCTCATTAGTGCTATTGCGGTTTCTGCCACTGTGAAGAATTTGACTCGGGTAGTGAGGGCCAAAAGCCCAGCTGTTCAAAGTGGATCTACTAAAGGAACTAGCTCTGCAAAAAGTTCTTCCAAGGTTAGATTCTTTTAAGTAGCTCGTTAGCAAAAGGCTTCTTCAGATGATTTGAGTTCTATTGTGCTCAATTTTTCTCTCCTTTTTTAATCACATGCTAATCTAGTAAATGGTGTGCCTATCCTTCAGTTTTGTCAACTTGCTCCATTTCATTAATTATAAGAAAGATGAATCAGTTGTTGCTTGGTATTTTTAAACAAAATAATTGCTCAAATGTGTAATGTGCACCTAACAGCAGGTATGATAATTGATGTGTTCTTTCACAACAATTATATGTCAGTTTTTAACTTCATCAGTTCATCTTTTTTGGGGCTAGAATCTTAAATATTGTATTAGAATGGTGTTTTTGTGTCTTAAATGTTATTGTGGTGAATGTTGATGTGACAATTTAATAATAGGTGTATGATTACTGATCTGATGCAGGGTGTAGTTGACAACTCCCAGCCTTTCCAAAAGAATGGTGCTATTGTGTTACTCCTTGGCGCTTTCTATTTGCTCAGTAGATATGCCATTCACTGCACTTGGGTCACATCAGAGGCTTACTCATCTCCCTCAATTGTCTTGGCTGCGAGGGGTGCCCATGGCAACAGGGTCATCTTTGATGATTATCGTGAAGCATACTTTTGGCTTCGCCAGAACACTCCACCAGATGCGAAGGTGATGTCATGGTGGGATTATGGTTATCAAATCACTGCCATGGGAAACAGAACAGTTATTGTTGACAATAACACCTGGAACAACACACACATAGCCACTGTTGGGCGAGCAATGTCATCCTATGAGGATGAGGCTTATGAGATAATGAGATCACTTGATGTTGACTATGTATTAGTCGTGTTCGGTGGTGTTACTGGTTATTCTTCTGATGATATTAATAAGTAAGGCCATATGAAGTAATGTTTTGCTTTTACACATCCACATTTTCCCAATGCATGTGCACATTTCTTTTTGAAAAATGTTACATAGACAATCCTTGCATTCAGAGCTTTGCACAAAACTTGTAAATATGGTTTCATTAGAGTTGTTGAGCATATAGATGTTTTAAGTGTTGTCACCCAAAGCTCAAGCCACTTATATTTTGTAGGTAGCATTACCCCTTCTCTATTTTTGAGGCCGATCATTCTCATCTTCAATAGTTGGTGTATTATTTTTAAGTGTGCCCCCTCATTCTTTATTTTGTTTTTTACCTGTAGTGTATAGTGTATACTATTACTAGCCTTCATATTTTTGAGAAAAATAAATTATAGACATTCCTTCTGCAAGTTGGTGCAGATTGACAGGCCATTTCGATGAAAACATGAACTATGAAAACTTGGTTCATATATTTATTTCTCATGGCTTTGTAGGTAGATTTACTGTTTTGGCATGAAAAAATATTTCTAGGTTTCTAGTGACTGACTTTTTGGATTGATTTGGATAATATGTTGTTAGATTTTTCTGCTGCAAAATTTAATTCGTTTATAAATACATAAATATACATTTAATGTTCATTGATCATGTCCTGGATATAAACATTTCAGTTTTTCCTCTGATTTTGTTTTTTGTTCATTATTTTGATTTTTACAAGCATTTCTCTGCTACAATGCTTCCAGTGCTTTTGTAAGATATTCCCAATTTGTTTTGTGTAGATTTCTTTGGATGGTGAGAATTGGTGGTGGAGTTTTTCCTGTGATAAAGGAGCCTGATTACCTTGTCAATGGAGAATATCGTGTAGATAAAGGAGCAGCTCCAAAGATGTTGAACTGTCTTATGTAAGTTTTTTAACACTACTAGTTGGGCTTGGCATTTGAATTTATCTTGGAAGTTCTAGCAAATCTGTATGCACACAAGTCTGTTGGTTTTGGTATCACAATATAGAAATAGTGAGTGTCAAATCCCAAGAGCCCACTGTCACACTGTTTTCAATTTAAAAAGTAACTTTGAAACTAAAATAATTATATAATTGCCAATCAGATTTAATTTTAATTTTAAAGCTTTTATTTTTTACTTTAAAGTATTTTTTTAAGATCCTAAAAATGAGCCAAATGCTACCCTAGTGCTTCCCCTGTGTGAATCAGGTGCTATTTTTTTTAAGCACTGAAAAATGGAATAGAAAAAGGAAACTGTTCTGGACTTTAGGATACCATATTTGCTGATATTTATATTATATGTAAAGACATGGGATAAATGGATACATAATGAATTTAATTATATTTTTCTTCATTTATGATTTAGGTACAAGCTGTCTTATTATCGGTTTGGGGAGCTGACAACAGAATATGGCAAACCACCTGGGTAAGTTTCATAGCTCTTATTGTTGCTACAGTTTAACAATAAAATTCCAAAAAAAATTAGGGGCCCTTGCATTAGTGCTATTTACAAAGGGAATATGAAGAATGTATGCCACTTGATTAGCTATTTTGAAATCACACTTTCTGTTGATATCAAATATATGTTTTCATTTTATTGGACTTGGATAAGTTTCTGATTATTTTGTATTTGACATAATTTTTTCATATATGGTTAAGATAGGTAGCCTATGTAATACTCAGTGTTATGGGCAGTTCGATTGGGAGACAAAAAATTGAGATATTTTTACCCTCAAGTTCTGGAATTCAAATTTCAGCCTTATATCAAACCTGTTAAAATTTCACAACCAGATGTTTCAAAGGCATTGAATATGATTTCTTATATCAGTGGCTATAATCTATATGCCTATATCCATTGTGTTACACCTGAATGAGGATTTCAAATTGCCAAGATAGTGTGTGAATATTGCGTGTATGCCTGTTAATATGTTTGGAGTATTGTACATTTTTCTTTGATTAACCACGTCCAGTGACTAGTCAGGATGAGGATTTCAAACAGGCAAGATAATAATTTGGGAATATTATGTATGCTTGTTAACATGTTATGTTTCGAGTAATGTACATTATTTATTTATTTATCTATTTATGATGTGTATCTTGCAATGACAGGTATGATCGTGCTAGAGGTGTTGAAATTGGAAATAAGGACATAAAGCTCGAGTACTTGGAAGAGGCGTTCACCACACAGAATTGGATAGTTCGTATTTATAAAGTGAAACCCCCTAAAAACAGGTGGTAACTCTAAAAAAACAAAGACTGTTTTCTCTGCGGGAAATGATAGCATTGTAGTGAACTTGAGCGCTGAAAATCTTGTTAGCAAATATTACAGATTGTGGACTATTTTTGATCTAGAATTAGTTGAGGTAATTTTGTGGATTTTTGAAATGTTACAGTTTTTATGACTTTTAGTCAACTGCCCAACTTAACCTATTGGCTTGGCACAACTTGTTTGGCACAAATAATACAAGATGGCCAGAATAGAACTGTTTAGAACCGAACTGAATCGTATAGGAGTGGCTAATAGCCCGACATTTCCTTCAAATAAATTTTGGGTTATTTGATGTCACTTGGCTCGTTGTATGAAGGGAACAAGAGAATTAATCAAAAAAATTGCTTTTGGGGGTAAATGTTTTCACCTTACTTTTAAATCTCAATAATTGGTCTATACCAAAACAGAAAATATCAATCTATTAAAAAAACAAGAGACGTGCGGAGCAGAGCACAATAACTAGAATCTGATAGCTTGTTTGACACCAAAAGAATCTTCCTAAAATTATTGAAAGCGGATACTATTATTCTTTTATTAAAACATGTACGCGTCTTAGATTTCAGATAGCAAATCGCTACCTAAGAATTAGAGTCAGACAGATCTTGAATTTCAACAATGATCATATTTTTGAGCTCGTCGGTAATGTGTTTCAGCCATGTGCCTTTGTCATTATCATGTGTAATAGAAAGGGGGAACATGCATGTGAGATGATCCCTGCATTGGAAGTAATTTACTTTCAAATCATTGTTTAGCATTGCTTCTCCACCACTAGACAAATTTTCATACCAATCTCCATAAATGGTCCTTGCTTTACTCGTTTTTGAAAGCTCATTTATATCAAAAAACACCCACCTTACTTGCGTATGGACACGATAAAAGATCTTGTACAATGTAGGCATGATTGGACGGACCACTTCATTGAGCTCTTATATATTCAAAATATATTTCGAATACAAGACTTACAAAAATCAACACAATTATTAGAAATAGGACGTATTAGCAAAATGACAAAATCAAAGAATCAAAGTAAGATGGGAGTGCTTGATAGCTTTGATTTATTTGTTACATGGATGGATGACAGAATACACCCATATGTATCAACGAGGGTAAAAGAACAAATACAATTGAATAGTACAAGCCACGAAGCTAGATGAGTACCCATGTAAACATGGTTTACAAAAATTAAATGGTATTGCAGTATAATGGGTCTCAAGAAGAAGAAAAATGATAAATACTTGCACCATGTATTCAATAATAATAATAATAATAATAATAATAATAATAATAATAATAATAATAATAATAATAATGACATGATACAGTCAACCACTGAACAGAATGACTTTCACTTCACTCGTTCATTTAACAAAGGAAATAATCAATCTGTAAATAACTCTATCATCCAGGTGGGGTTGAACACCATTACATTATTGGTACAATTGAAAAACCAGTTGCTTACCATTTTCATGCACCTTTTCCTCAGTTGCAACTGCTGAAGCTTTTCCTCTTAGAAGGTCATCTACCCCTTGCTAGGCCTGGAACAAATATCCTAATTTTGTATTTTGGTTTTTTTTTTTTTTTTCTTCTTTTTCTTTTTTCTTCTCCCTCTTTGCAAGGCTTACTAACCCAAAATAATTGCATCTTGTTGCAATTTATATTTGTGTAATGTCAAAAAATATGCTCAAATGGGGATCAATTCTACACTAATCAAGGGCAGCTTTGCTTCTGCGGCCGGATATTGGGATAGGTAAACCATCAAAGATAGGTTTCGAAATGGCTGCTTGCAAGTCAGGTTTCAAGCTCCATATTGCAGGCGGCCAGGCTGCTGCTGAATTGTTCTTTTCCTGCTCTCTGAGACTTGATGCGCTTGACGATTTGCGCACTCCAGAAAAGCCATCAGTAAATATAGATTCTCCCAACCCCACTGGAATTGAATCTAACCATCCTGATTCCGACTCAGGGAACAGCGCTGCTCGACTAGCCGATTTCGGCCTCATGGCTAATGTTTTTCCAGTTGAAGAAAGACCATTTGATCCATTACCATTTCCTTCTTTCATAATCTTTTCTGGGGTACTGGTTCCGTTATCAACTTCAGCTTTCTGACGTCTTCGGACAGATTTCTCATCGGACTTCTCAGCTACCGTGTCCCCAATTTCCGCAAGAGGCACATATTCATCATCCCCAGTCAGTAGATCATACACTAAATTTGTTGACCTGGGATAATCATTTGATGCTGATGGCAGGTCTAAAATGGGTGAGGCTTTGGGAAGCCATTCCCCACTAGAATGATCAGAATTTGAGGATGAATAAACTGCCATTTCTGTTCCATTCAATGTATCTCTTGAATTTGAAGATTTGAGGCCATAGAATTTCTGTAAAATGCTCATAGCTGGAGAAATATTCGGTTGAGGTGGTTTCAGTCTTAAGGACTGGAGAGGTTCCTTCATGGCAGATTGACCTATGCGTAGGGGTTTCCTCTCAGTACTAGCATCTCTGCAATGAGTTTCAGTTAAAAATGAGTTTCCATAATCCAGGACAGAATCTTAAATCGAAGAGACTGGTTGGTGAAGCTATGCTATCTGAAAAAAATTCTAAGCATCAATCTTAAACTTTATTATTGAGCTATTACATTCATTGTACTGAAAATATTCAGCATAAATAGCTGATAACTAAGCACTTGTAATTTCAAATTAGAAGCAAGAACTGTAGTCAAAATCCAAAAGGAGTAGGTTATCATAGGATACTACATTAACAAATTAATGCAGGAAGATATCTTGTAATTGTAAGATATATCATAGAGGACATTGCAAAGCTTTCCAGAAAAAAGAATTTAATTATTGCAGCAAGGCAAGGGGAAGAAAACTGAAATGAGTACGATAGTAGTACCCTGACTTTGCAGGTTCATCATGTGGACCAGGAGAAGGAGATGGTGGATGACGTCCTGGTAATGGAATTTTCAATGTCTTCAGTGCGAACATTTGAAGATCTGTGGCCAACCCATTCATCCTTTTGATGTCAGCTACCTGAATCATAAAGGAAATGTTACATGTTATCAAAGACCATAAAGCAGCAATAATGCATGCATGCGCATCACGTCAACTACTATGTATTATAAAATGTTGGTCCTACATAAGTTATTGCTACTCTTAAATTATCAAGGGTGAGGTGTATCTCAAAAAATGTACACTGCCATTAGCATAAGTGATTTTCCATGTTATACAATCATATCTGTCTCTTATAAACGCATTTCTACAAGACAATACATTGTGTCCATAAAGTGATAGGTAAAGCATATATAAGTAAATATTTGACCAATGCAAAGAACAAATGACAAATTCAGAAGTGATTTCATGCATGAGTTTCAAAACGCCAGCTCCTCCCATCTTTCAGGCCAAAGTCAGATTGGAGGGGATAAATTCTTTCTTCCCAAATTTTCTCCCAAAAAACAACTGCCAAAACTGAAAACCATCCATTCCTATTCTCATTCCCCTATTCACAATCTTTCAACTGAACACCAAAAACATCCTAAAGTGGAGAATGGAACACAAAGAAGAAATCACGGATCAAATACTTCCAAATAACCAAGAACCATCCAAACTAAAAGTTGAACCCCTTTCAGAGACTCTCCCCCCGTTGGCATTATTAATCATTAGAGGAAAAACTGATGCACTTAACTCAAACGGTTGTGTCAGATCAGCTTATCCCTATTAAAGGATAAAAAACAAAACACACACACACACACACACACACACACACACACACACACACACACACACACACAACCTCCACCCCTCCAAAAAAAAGTAGAGAATTTAGAAAATTACAACATAACACAAAATCTGCATCTTGTATTCTTGTTCATATACATCTAAAACCCTTACAAAGTAAACACCAAGTTAGCCCCCTAAAAGAACAAATGAAAAACCTACAAAACCGATAACAGAAAAAATAAAAAATAAAAGCAACTGACTTCACCATTCCTGAACCAATTCAAGGTCAGAAACCAAAAAAAATAAAATGAACATCCAAAACAAAAAAAAAAATAGTAAAAAACACAAATAGTAATTTACCTCAACACCATACTTGATTGCCACACCAGCAAGAGTGTCAAGTTTTGAAACCTGGTGCTCTATATAACTCATCCCACTACCGCCGCCGCCACCGCTGCCGCCGTTCTGCAACCCGTTTGACGGCGACATCTACTCCGATCAACCCACCGACAGCAAGATCTAGGATCTGAGACAGAGAAGCATGAAATTGACTTAAAGGGGAAGTGGGTGGAGATGGAGCAAAAGGGTCAAAGAAAAATGTAATCTTGGAGGGAGAAAAAGAAAAGGAAAAGGAAAGTTGAAGATGGATAGAAGAAGAAAACTATACAAGCAAGGTTGGTTCTGTGTAAGATTTTTATTTTGGTTTGGCAGAAAGAAAAATAAAATTGAAAAAAAAAATGGGGTTTCTTTCTTTCTACAGGAATTTGACTTTATTCCACACACACCACTCCTGCTTCTGCAATGCATATGGGAATTCCCTATTTCTTGTTACTTCCGTTTTTTTCCTTTTTGGTTGAAGTGATTATTAATGTGAACCCTGTAATTCCTCAAGTAGGTGAGAGATTTTTAACCAAAATTTAGTCAATGTTTAATGTGAACAAAATAAGAAATAAATAAATGATGTTTCAAAAGGTTAATAAAAATTATGAAAATAATAAATTTGTTGAATTTTATAATAAAGTTTAATTTAGATGTAATGTGAGTATAATTTTCTTTTTTAGATACTATGATAGGTTTGACTTATGATTATTATAAAAATCAATTTATTTACTATATATGATAATTATAAATTGGATGATAATATAAAAATATTTTCTATTATTAATACATGGGTTATTATTTTTTATATTAATTAATTAAAAAATATACTAAAAATATTTTTTTATTGATTGATAGTGATAAAAAAAATTACACTAAAGTAAATGCTTATTAAACTCAAATTTAATTTATTTTTTAACAGCTTGTTTTTAAAAATTATTTTATGATATTTAACTCTTTGTAAATTTACTACTTTTCATAAATTTATAGTAATGTTTATTTTTCGGTGGAAAGAATAGTTTATGTGGATAATAAAGATAAATTAAAGTGTAAGCAAATTGATGAAAACACGACTCATGGTTTTAGATAGACAATTGTATTTCCTTTTGTGGGTTAACTAGTTTCCAAGTAATTTTAACGTGGCGTTATATAAGTTTAGTACTAATATTAAAAAGAAAAAGAAAAAGAAAAAAAAAAGCAAACAAAGTCAAATGATTGTGCAAACACATTGGTGAGGGAAAGGATATACCTTGTACCATGTCAACGTAGCTCTTCCACTCCTTCTACAACTGTTGGATTTGGAATAACGATGATGAACTCGACCCTTTTTTTATCAATTTCTTAATTGAGTTTATCAATAATTTATTCATTTGATATTTTTCTGTATTTATTTATTAAAAAGAATATTATTTCTGGCGTTGTAAAGTCTAATAAAGTGGCACGAGTTGTATTTATGTCCCCAATTTTATATAATTGGTTAACGCGGTGAGAGATATGTGCACCGACACATACTATAACAGAGCCAAAAGCACTGAACAATATGGCCCCCCTTATGATTGTAACACTTTTGAACTGTTTCATTTTTATCCCTTTTTTCTCTTTTTTCTTTTATGGATTATTGTTTGGTGGTAGCTCTCTTTCTTCCAATTTTCATTCATTTGCTTTTCCTCCAAGGATTTGGTCTCGTTTTACATAATGTAATTTTAGTGTCGTTTAGCCTATGTGTCTGATTAAGTAAACATGATTATAACATATTTTTATTCAATTTAATTAATCTTCTTTTTGAGCAATTTATTTAATTGTCTCAATCACAACAGATTAAAAAAATATTATTTTAATCACATCTATGAGTTTTATCTAATAAAGGTGCATTTCATTTGCCATAAAGACAGAACTGACATAATAGTACTGGATAAATAGTTGAGTCACACGACAATTTTTTATACTGTATGTTGTTTGGTGGTTAATGTATAATATAAGTAATTTTATGTTTATCTTGTTTGATATATTTATATATTGGATAAAATAATGAAAATTTTAGTATAATAATTTTTGTATTGTGCAGTGTTTGTATGTTGAAAAAAAAAGGTGTATGTAGCAATATTTATTTTAAGTCAGAACATGGTCGCGTGATTTTTAATTTTTCATACACCTCTTATGTTTTTTTAAATAGTTGTGTTGGGTATTTTCTTTTTTTCCTTTTTTTTTATAGCCATGTGTTGAGTGCTGACTATTATCTTAAAAAGAATTGTTAAAAATTAAAACTATTTTTCAATGTATAACATTTAATATTATTAATTATTTCCTACCTTGATAAGTAATAAAAAATTATCTATTAATTTATTAACCATTTTTAGCATAATAATGAGCAAAGCTTTTATTTTTAAGATTACACGAGTCACAGTTGGCCATTTTTTTAATGATTAAGTGTTATTATTCTATTGGGTAAAATTAGAAAGGAAAAAATGAAAGTAAAGCATGATACAAATATTTTTGCATTTTAATTCATAACTTTTATGCTGTAAAAAAAAATGATAACTTTTATCAGTATTTAAACGCATATTGGTTAGTTCCAGTTTTTCACTCACTCACCTACCTAACCAGTGACGAAGTGTATACTACCCAGAATGGCTTCCTTAAATAATTCTTTTGAAAAGAAATATGTAATTATTGAGGTGATAATATACTGATCAACGAAAGTGAATTTGTGTAAATTACAATTCTATTCGTATTGTTTCATGACCTTCTTTCATTAGTTAAAAGGGCAATTTCTCATTACTCAAAAGTAAAAGAGAGTTATAGCTGCCATAAACTAACGCCTAACAAATTAATCAAGTCAAATAGTGCTTCGAGAAGGCAAGTCAATGGATTCTTTCACATTCTCAAGATTCCTTCTTAGGGTTCTAAAATGTATACAATATTAATATTTATAGTTTATTATAATCTGGAAGCTTACTCAAAACAGTCAACGTGATAGAAACTACATTAGCGAAATGACATGTGCAAACTGATCATTAAAAGTATTTTTTTATACTACTTCATAGTTAATCTTCAGAATCATCTAAAAAAGGTTAATCTTCAGAATCATATAAAAAAAGTTAATCTTCAGAATGGTGTAGGGAAGCCTCTGTTAGAGTTTGGTTTATGGAGTTTATCATGATGTTTTATTATTGTAAAAAAAATTGTACAGCACTTTGTATTATTTAAAAAATTAAATATTTTAATTAATAATATAATGAAAAATCATATTAAGAAAAATCTACATCAAAATTCAAAAGTCAAAACCAAACTTTTTAATTATTCCAAGTGAGAATGGAAGAGGGGGAAGGGGGGGAATGCATACAACTAACTATAATGTCAAATCTCAAATGTACGAAATTGAAGCTTTATAAATAATAAAATGTAAGTTCTTTTGTTCGTGAATAAAATGCAAGTTTAAATATATTAATATTAGTTTACAAAATATATATTTTCCTTTTCTTTCACTTAAAAATAAAAATAATATACTATGAAAATATTGTTACTCCCAAAATCCTTTTCTTCACTTTATTATTTTCCACACAAAAGCTATGTGTGTGGACGAGGAAAAAGAAAGGATTTATCTAAAATAGGTAGGGATAGAAACAGATCAGGTTAGATCAGATTTGGTTAAGTTTAGTCTAGACTTAAAAGTTTAATTTAGTCTACAAGCCTATTTTTTAATAGAAAATTTAATTTATAAAATACTTTAAATCAATTTAAAAAAGTTAAAAAAATAATTTTTAAACATAAAACGTCTCAATATCTTACTTATATTTCTAAATAAATAATAATTATTTTATGAGATTTTCAAACTGATTTTTTTGAAGTAATTTTGATCATTCACCTTCGTAATAAGAAAAAATATTTTTTAAAAAATAAATATATTATTTTTAAGTTTATATATATATATATATATATATATATATATATATATATAAGATTCATAGTTTATAATCTGCAAGCTTACTCAAAACAGTCAGCGTAAACAAACTACATTCGCGAAATGACATAAATAATTAATTTTCAATTTTCCCTTTTGTTGCATCTAAAAGTAAAAAAAAAATGAAAATATTATACCTATGAAAATGTTGTTCCTCCCAATCCTTTAATTTCAATATATGATGGCATGTCAAATAAAATAATGCAATCCTTTTCTTCAATTTATTTTTTAGCCAAAAGCTGCGTGCCACACACACCCTTTGTGTTTGGATGAGGGAAGAGAAGTGGTTTGTCTACATCAAGAGATTAAAATAATAATAACATTTAGCCTTCCCATGGTAACGGAAAAACTATCGTAGTTTTCATATTAAAAAATTGCTTTACGGACATCCCCTCTTTACTGTTTTATGTCCAAATTTGTTAAGAGTTTGTAATAAAGAAAACAAATTGTTAAGAGTTCGTGGTAGTAGATTTCCATGAATTTGATACATATAAAAAAAGAGATTATTACATAACACGTCAATTTATTAACACCTTTATTTATTTAATAAATTATAATTTACTGTTATTAATACTTAATTAATATTCATATATTTAAGTTTAAAGTATTTAGTTAAATGATTAGTTAAAAACTTCTAACATGATCCGAGAATTAGACATCTCTTTTCTTTAAATATTATTTATACTAATAATAAAAATAATATTCCATTTTAGCGGTCATATTTTTCAGACAGTTTTACCCTCTATCATATCTTAAACCTCCAGTTCTGATATACTCTTTTTAACAACTGTCTCACTACTTTTTAGTTAATTATTTTTTTTTCTTACTCTTATCATTTTTTTTAACTTCTAAACCTTTTCTTCTTTTATTTTATTTTATTTATAATATATAGAGCCCCTAGTTAGTATTAGGTTCTTTCTAACCCCTGAAGAATTTTATATGGTGACTAATCCCCAAAATTCAGAACTTCAACATCTTTCCATCTCTATCAAGTATCAGGTGTCTTATATCTGATCATTGAATTTTATTTATTTATAAATATATCCAACGTTTTATACTAACTGGTACTCGACGAGGAACTTATTAACTAGTGTATGTTATAAGCACCTTCATAAATATCTATCACTTCCAAGACATGCCATCATCTTTGAACAAACTCGGTCTGTAATATACAGGTATTGGCCAAATAACCCCACAAAGATTTCTCTCCACAGGATGAGTATCCTCTAATCTATGGCTCCCGTATTGATCGCAAAGTGCGTGCCACAACTTCAGGAAACATTGAAACTTTTCAACAAAGGATTAGACACCACCTATGACCTATATTCATTAAGAACCTAAGCTCCTATAGTGATGGCAAAGTTAATGCCACCATTTTCGGGGTGAAGAAGTTGACATTTTTCGCCAAACTAACCATTTTGGCAACTGCTTTGTAAAGTTAACAAATGGCATTACGCAACTCGCCACATCTCAATTTAAAGAGTAACGTTTCAAAGCAGGAAGTTAACGTGTCTTGAACCTACTGATTCAGCACAGGATTGTCGACTACATCCCACGCCTCCATTGAAAGTTTGTAACAAGGAAAACTAACGAATTTCTTAGGAGAAAAAGAAAAGAATAGAATGAGTCCTATCTACGAAAGTAATGGTGGGGTGATGAAGGCGTCTTCTGTTCCAATTTTTTAGATTGTAGAAGGAATACTAACAATACACTCTTTACTATTGAAAAGTACAATATCATGAAGAGTTCATTAAATAAAAATGCGGAGATATGTAAAATTGTAATTTTCAAAAAATTTTAACTTATAGGATAGTGTTTAAAAAGTATATTAGAGTGTTTCTACAACTAGGGGTTAAGACCAAGTGCATTGTAGCTTTGCTACTAAAGCAGCAGAAGGATACAGGCTAACACAAAGGAGTAAAAGACGGTGTAGAGGAGACGAAGGGAACAATAAAAACATAATTCAGGAAAATATTGAACCAATAATGTACATATAATTATATAAAGAACTCTAAAAAATGGTGATGGACAGTTGTGTAAGTTCATTATATCAAATATAACATTTTCAACTGTCACTAACCACTAATTGATATTTAACATCATTTCTATTCAACAAAATGCTGCAATTTTGAAAAAACTCTTCATACCTGCAAGAAAATTAAAGAGACAAATAAATGAAAACCTGCTAAAGTGTATGGCATCTGATAAGTAATATCAATTAAAGCAGATGCTAACTATATTGTAGCTCCAGCAAAGGTCAAGAAAAGAAAATAGAAGAGTAACTTACAGGACATTTGGAAGTGGTAATATATTTCTTTTTAAAAAAGAACAAAAAGAAAAAGAATGCCTCATACATGGACAAAGATTTCTAAATTTAAACTCCAACTTAAGAACAAGCTATTAAGTGCAGAAACAGTGGAACACACATTACATTCCACAAACAATACAATAAGCCTTGCTCTTTGAAATTTCAAATAACGGGATAAATATCTAATCAAATTGTAATACACCACAAGATTTTACTTGCTTTACATTTTACAATGAATGTTACTGGCAAGAAGATTGAAGTTTTATTTCACTTGTGAAGATAGAATTTTGACATGGATAAATTGCATACCACATTTTGTGGCAGAGATGGCCGATGTTTTATTTAGCATCATAGTTTCATTAGAAATTTGGTGACTTTTGTTTGAGTCAGCAGATGAGAAACACAGAAAGCATCAAAATCCGAAGATAATAGAAAGATAATTCATACAAAAAATTTCTACAATTGAAATCTTCCAAGGAACCAAGAAGGCCCTAAAGAAAGCAAGCATGACTTCTATGAGTTTCAACAATGAACAACGAAAGTCCATCAATAACTAAAACAAATTCAGAGTTGAAATCTTTCAAGAATAAGAGGAAAGACCAGGAAAAATAAAAATAACATCACTTCAATAATTATCATTCAATGAATATATGAACCATACTTTTTTGTTGTTGATAATTGATATCTATATGGTCCTTCAGATTTGAAAACAGAAAAACAGAAGCATTTGAAGCCATGACCCTTAGCATGGAAATAAGAGAAGTTTTAAAGCACCCTGTACATCCATAATCAAATATATCTACTTGCCAGAGTAGAAGGCATGGTCAAATCCAATTCAAATTCAATAAAGGGCAAGTATGCCATCAAGATCAAGCAGTACCAATAATTTCTCATACATGTCTTTTTAGCAGTATTGGAACTTAAAAGCAAATTAATGAAGGTAGCCTGTAATTAAAATTCTATTTAACAGGCTTTTCAAAGCCTAGATAAGGTGCAAGAGATTCTAGTCTTAAATGTAAATTGTAAATATATTTATGGCATGTTCGTCAATTCCCTAAAAACAGCTTTGTCTACTGGCTTCGACGTGTAGTTAATGTAAACTAAGATCCAAGTTAGCTCCATTAATAATTACTATATATCTCATAGTATGTTGTATTACTTGTACATAGGAAGTGTGTAGTTATTTGCAGTTTGTGAACAGAGAATACTCCTTGTACGAGACTTTTTTGTCTCTGGGACAGCAAGTGTATTGTTGTATAGAGTGAGATTTCAGTATTCAATATTATATTTTATCACTTTATCAATTAATGTTCTATCACTAGACATAATGACAAAACATAAAAATGATTATTGGGGAGATTTTATGTATAGTCACAAAATAAAATAGGGACCACTTGTTTGAATATTATTACTCAAACTTCCTGAATGGTTCTCTAGCAAAGTGTGGTCTGTTAAAAGAAACCAAGATCTTGGGTGAACACTTTCTAGGGCTAAAAGATTTGCTTCATTATTCATATCCTTCATATTTAGATATAATACTTAAAAAGAATAACAATTTTATTTCAAAAAAGCTTGATATATTACTGAACATCTGCCATTGAAAGAATTGTCATGTTGCCTATGAATGGAAATTTTAATTTTAACAGAAGAGACAAATTAGAAAATTGAGTTTGGAAAATCTTGAGGTTTGACTTTATCCATGGAAATTATCTTCACTCATTGTTTGTTATGACACTTAACTTAATTGAATAAATCAACAGAATCTATAACAATAAGCGATCCAAAAGACCGGAATTCTCATGTCAAATTTTAAGATCAACATGTCGTGTTGAAATTCTCTGTTTATCTCTCTCATCAAAGACTTTAAATAGACTCCACCTATTTAATATCAGGTACACCTGATGAACCATTCCCCCAAGAGAATCTCTCTATATAGTGCAAACAAATAATAACCGAACTTGAAGAAAATAAATGACTTACTATTGTGTCAGGCCTACCATATTTATCAATCCTGGATAGTATGGAGTGACCAATCCCAAAACTGCTATAGCGAAATGGCGAATTGTGAGATAGCTGCTATTCAGAATTTTTTATCAATATTTTTGTTTAATTTATTATATGATATGTGCTTTATTTAGTTTTGGTATAATTACTCATTAGGTCCTTATACTTGCACCATTTTTATGTTTTTACTCCCTATACCTAGAAATTAGACATTTTGTGTTTGTTTTACTGAAAACAAATGTTCCCAGGCATGTTCAATGCAATTCCTATGAGATGAAGCTTTGGCGTTGAACATGATTTAACGCCAAACCAACACAGCCTTAATCCCTACACATGCACTTCTAATTCTATTTTGATCCTTGCCGTTGAATGTGTCTAAACTCTGTTAGGTAAAACTGCCAAAAATCGGGCAGTATGGAATAAACCACCAAATAATTGTTATCAGGGTAATCTGAATTTCAATTTACAAATCAATGAACTTTAGAAGACATACAGTAACACTAGAATGGTTTCGACTGAAATATGAGGAAGGAAAATAGAAGGGAGTGAAATGAGAGAGATAGGTAATGTTTCAATCATTTGTTTGAAGGAAAATGGGAGTGAGAAATGATAACATTCCGTGGATCCCACATAAAATTCTTCCCCTAATCTTAGGCATGAAACGAAAAGGATTTTATCATAGCAACTCTTTCTCCCTTTTTGACACCTCCTCCCTCACCACATCCACATTGGTCCTCAATAAGGGGTCCAACATCTTCTCCACATTTGTGTGCAACACCAAATTGTTAACAGGACAAATGTGCTGAATTACGTATGTTATAACTTATGAACAACAAAACGCAATATTGGGTTGTGCAAGCAGTTTTGATTTTGTCCATGCATTTTTTTTTTCAGGTTAAAATGCTGTTTTCTTATTACCTCTTATTTCATTCATTCATTCAGTAATTTCATCCATCCAAACAACATATCTCTTCCACTTTATTTCCTTTTTATTTCTATCCTTCCTATTTCTTTCTTCTCTATTTCATTCCCCATCTAAACAAAGCATAAGAGTACTGATCAAGAACACGAGAAACAAAGTAGTTCCCTCTTAAACCTTGAATTTGAATTTATGGAAAGCCATAATTTTAAGTAGTGTAGTGGTGTATTATAAACTACATGAGGTAAAACTTGTGAGCTATACCATGAAATTATGGGAAAAAGTGATTGAACATAGATTTAAGAGAAAGGACTAGGATTCTAGAGAATCATTTAGATGTATGCCAGGAAGGTGGATAAAAGAAGCAATTTACCTTCTACAATGGTTAATGGAAAGGCACCAAACCAAAGAAAGAGATTTACTGCAAAATGTATATGACTGAGTGCCAAGAGAAGTGTCGTGGAAGACTTTGGAAAAGAAAATTGTTCAAGTAACTTATATCCATCCTATAGTTATTCAAGAATCAAGATACGTATGATATAGGTGAAACTAAGGACTTTCCTATAAAGGTAAGTTTACATCAGGGCTCAATCTTGAGTCCTTGTTTAATCTAGTCTTAGCCATGTTTATCAAAGACATACAAAAGATTATTATCCCTACAGGCATGCTTTTTGTAGATGATATAGCTTTACTGAAGAATCAAGGGAAGAGGCTAACTTTAAACTTGGGTTTTGGAGATAGACATCGAAATTAAAAGGGTTTTAACTTGAATATGAGTAAGATTATATGCATTGCAATTTTAGAAAGAAAAAAGAGGAAAATGCAGTGACCTTTCTTTTTTTCTTTTTGTAATTGCTGGTGGAAACAAAAAATAGAAACATAAAACATTTCCCTAAATCAAAAAGGCTTGTAGATTTCTTAGTCATGGGCCTATAGCAGCCTGCTTAACAATAAGCCTCTATACGCAATCCAAACAGACAATTCATAGTATTCTAACAAAAATCTACCACTTCCTAAATTACAATAATTCAGTATGGAGACCACCACCAAGAAGTTAAATCATTTTTATAAAATATAGCTACTTCATGGCATGCATTTAATTTCATATTAGCAATTTGGTAGATCTTTTTCCAAGCAACAAATGGTTCACAGAAACATAGTGAACCACTGTAAGTATATGTTCTACTATTATATAAATATATTATATATTATGAAAGCAAAGTTCCAATCATTGTGGTCAAGTTTGCTGTACTAGTTGCTAACTTCTCAAATTTAAGCAATACAAAAGATAAAAAAATAATAATAAACTGTTGTGACAATGACTTTTTATATTTATCTTCTTAGAGGTAAGGACTAAGTCCGCCATAAATTATTATCTTAGTCAAGACTTTTGCTTTTCTAGTCAGAAAAAAGAGAAACCAAATTCACATCCTTTGATGGCACATGCTAACTTCCATAATTGCGGACATTGATCAATAAGGTGATTGTGTCCACCAAAACAGAACAAACAACACCAAAGCACTTCATACCCCCTCCCCCCAAAGTCATACACCAGCACACCACCCAAGGAACATAAAGAAGATAAAGTAGCGGCTGCACAATAATTTAGCTGAATTTGTAAGTTTAGAAACCACAATATTATTAAAGATGAAGAGAGAATTTTTCCTTCACAGATATTCCATAGCTGCAAGCTCAAAGGAAATGCCACAGTAACTTCATCATCTTAATTATGCCATCAGAAAGACAGCAGCACAGTGAAAAACATAAACTATAATTTGCAAAAGCACAGCCATCCAATGGAACCAGAATTCAACACTCAAAAGCAAGTGATAACATCCAAACTTACATATAAAACACGGGTGGCTCTCAATCGAGATCTTCCTGTCTAGTCTCCGAGTCAAAATTATGATTCCCCCGGTTTCCAGAGTTCGATTGCCCACCATTATTTCCACTACTGCCACTACTGATATTGCTGTTGTTGTTATTGTTGCTATCATTGTTGCCACTCCCAACATTACTTGTCTCAGCAAATTGCCTAAACGGCCACGGCAAAGACACCCTAAACCTTCTCCTCTGCGAATTATCACCGCCACCGCTACTGGACGAATCCACAGATCCACCGGACCCAAATTCCATGTTCCAATTCACCTGCGGAGCTGCCCCACTGCCGGCAGCACCACCACTACTACCACCACCACGAGCCCTCTGCTCGTAATCAGGATCATCTGTGGGCAATTCATACCGACAAACGGGGCAAGAATTGTGCATTTCCAACCACGGCAAAATGCAATCCGCGTGATATATATGCTTACAGGGGATCTGCTTCGCGGTCTCGCCGAGCTCGAAGGTGTCTTTGCACACGGCGCACTGCGAGGAATCCGACGTCAGCAGCTCCTCGGTAACGGAGACGTCCGGCAGGCCTTCGACGACGGACTTGGAAGCCGGCGGGGTGCCGTAACGGTTGGGATCGTTCTCAGCGAGATGCTGGATCAGCTCCTCGAGGCCCGGCCCGAAGAAGTAGTCGCCGTGGGTGACGCCGGGGAAGCGGAACGCTCCGCCAGGGTCGCCGGAGTCGATCACCAATTGGAGGTTGCCGCCGGCTCTTAGGGTTTGGAAGTAGTTCTGGAGGAAGACGAGGGGGTTGAAGGCATCGGCGGCGTCGGATCGGTTTCCGAAGAGGGCGGAGAGATCTTCGAAGGGAGGGGAGGCGGCGGCGCCGGGGAGGACGAGGGGAAAGTCGGAGAAGAAGGGATTGGGAGGGTTAGGATTAGGGCTGGGGATTGGGATTTCGAGTTCTTCGAGGAAGCCGCCGTTGCAAGTGGGGCAGAGGAGATCGGAGGAGGGGGAAGGGGAAATTGAGACGGTGCGGTTGCACTGGTGGCAGAAGTAATGGCGAGGGTCGCCGGAGGTAGCGTCGCCGCCGGCAGAAGACATGTGAAGGGGAAAAAGGAGAGAGAAAAGAGAGGATAATGAGAGAAGGAAATGAAAGAAGGAATGAAGGAAGGGATTGTAACTAAACGGAACAGAGAGAAGGAAGATGGAATGGTGGCAAAATTGTAAATATTAATCAACATGGAAACTCGATCTGAGTCGGTAAATGGAGGATGAAGTCACGCGCTAAATTCGGGACTTGACTCTAAGCGCGGACTTAGACCAGACATCACCATCTTTACTTTTCCAACCCCTCAATTAAAACACTAACACAATTAAATTGTAGAATAAATATATATATATATATATATATATATATTAATTACTTGATTTAATGTATATTTAATAAACATTTATACTTGTTGAAAATGGATACTATGTCTTGTTACGGGCGAGGAGTTATCTTTTATTGAGCTAATTTTGTGAATTTGTGATTGATAGATAGGTGTATTAGTTAAAAAATTCTTTTATTATTAGTATAGATGATATTAAGTTATACCACAAAATATTATCTATTAGGTAAAAGTTTATTACGAATACATAGTTGTTTAAAAAAATGTATTAAAAGGATGTAGGACACTAAATTAGGTTAGGACAATCCAAAGCATAACTCAGAATCCATTCTAAAAGCTATATTGAGTCTAATTTCAAATTTTAAATTTGTCTAAATGAACTTTAGACCGAATTCAGATAATGAAACTAGTTGGATCTTGTTCGTCCTATAGTGTGATAACTATAAGGTTTGGAATGAAAGCATTCTTCTCCATTTTGACTAAATCAGCATTGCTTATGCTATTAGAAATGATAAATAACTGAGGATTACTGAAACGCTCTAGATATGGACACACATGTATATGATGTGTACCAGGCTTAAATTACTAAGGTCATATTGTCAGAGAAACTGGAACCCACATCTCATAAAATCCAAAAACAACCAGCTATGTTTTCATCCAAGACAATCCTTATCATGATAATTAATAAGACATTCATTTGAAGTATATTTGATTCAAGAGAGGCATAGAACAAAACACATCTATTTTTTATTTATAAGCAAACACAAATCTACTGATATGCTCAAACTCAGAGTGAATTAGCATCCTAGGTAGGCCTTCTGCTAAAAAAGTATAGAAAATTCCACTTTCTCAAGTGCTGTAAGCAGCCAATATAGTAGTATAATTAAACCTAAGCAACACTGTTACAAATTTAACTAGTTTAAGTCTTTTTTCTTCCTGCTCAAACTATTTCTTCATTGGAAGTTGAATGCACCTGACCTTCACCACTGCAGCTGGAGCAACTAGCAATAGTTTGTATGGGAATTTTGAACCTTACAGAAGATGGCATACAGAGGAAGGACAACATACTCTTGCGGAGTTTTCTGCATTGCTCATCAGTTATCATCATATGATTCCTACTTAACAGCATCTTCCTAATCAATTATGTTCTGTTTATTAAATTCCAGTGAATCAGTTTCAAAATTTTCACTTATGTGCATAAATGGTCTACCTCTTTTTTACTTGGTCTCATAGTATCTTTGCCTTCCCTGTTTCTTGACAATTTCTCCTCTGCATTTATTCTTAGATTGTATGGTCTGGACTTTTACTTGTTTATTTCTTAGGCTTCTTCTTACCCTTAATGTTTGCATACTGTCATTATCTCCCTTATTGGACTCACCCCTTTTTTTTATGCCTATTAGTTTGATAATAAGTTCATTTCTGCTTAATCCTGCATAATAACTTTAACCCATGTTACTCACTCTTAAGTCCTGCACTGTCCTAATCCAACGTGATTAAGCACCCGAAAGGCACACACTCTTGTTTGATGGTATTTATATAAATATAAAACTAAACAAAAAAAGTAATAAATAGGCATTAAAGCGTATTTTTATATTTATTAATTTAAGATGTATATAAGATAGATAATTTTTACGTTATTAAATTTAATATAATTTTGATAGCTGTCTGTTTAAATAATTTAGAAAACTAACTATAATATATTTGGACTGGATCGGGTCATGAGGCTTGTAAACTATGGCCTGCACTAAACACACTATACACTTTTCTTATACACTATATAGGCACAGTGCATTTCCTTATTTACCCTGGGTCATTTATTTAATAAAATTCAAAACAAAAGCAGAAGAAAAGACGCGCCTTTGGTTTCGTTGCTTTCCTTTACCTTTGGTTTCTTATACACTATAGGCACAGTGTCGTAGCTCTCCGGTGCTTCTCCGGTGTCGTTGAAGGAGGCAGTCCAGTCGACCAGCGTTGGTGTGGTCCGGGAAGGTGGTCGCGTCGGAGGTGGTGGTCGGTGTTTGCGTCCGTCAAGGAAGGTTAGGTGCTCTGTCGAACGGATTGCTAAATCCGTGTTAAGATTTTAGGGATTGATACGGATTAAGTGATCCGGCTGGTCTCTACGGATTGTATAATCCGCAAGGAATGTACGGATTACATGATCCGTGCGTAGCATGTGTTCTGATGATGCTTGAGGTACATACGGATTACATGATCCGTATGGTACTTACGGATCATGTAATTCGTAAGTACCATACGGATCATGTAATCCGTATGTACCTCAAGCATCATCAGAACACATGCTACGCACGGATCATGTAATCCGTACATTCCTTGCGGATTATACAATTCGTAGAGACCAGCCGGATCACTTAATCCGTATCAATCATACGGATTGTTTAATCCGTGTGCTATTTACGAATTACATGATCCGTATGATACCTAAAACCTGCAAAACCAGTTTTAAATTTGTCAAAATGTGATTTATTTGTGTACACTAGGTAGTTGAAATTTGATTGACTGTAAATGGATTGGTTGTTAGGGGATATGAGGCAACATTGTATGTCATATATAGTTGGTTGTAATGTAAGTGTATGACTTACACAATATTAGATGTAGCTATATGAATTTTGATAAGTGAAGCTGTAATGTGAGGTGTAAATTAAAGTGACAATGCAGCCATCAGATTC
>PYAF01001262.1:456660-471816 GCA_007407185.1 Glycine tomentella
AATCTCTATCAGTTACAATCACTTCTGGGAAAAAATCACTCTTCAGAAATAACCCTCTAAAGCGTTCAAGGGCCCACACAATATTGTTTAACCGCTCCGCCTCTAAATAGGCAAATGCAGCAGAAAATGTCATACCAGTAGGTGTCACACCGACTATGTCAAGTAAAGGAAGTCTATACCTGTTTGTTTTGTATGTGCTATCGATCAAGAACACCACATGATATGCATTTACCAATTTCACTGAATCTGGATGTGTCCAAAATAAGTCACGTACCACATTTTTTTCTTTCATTCTGTGCCAATGAATATACATATCGCGTTCAAGAAGCTTCATTAACTGTTGCATTTCACTGTTATCACCTCTTATCTGTGTGCGGTATGTATACCTTGCATTGTACAGTTGCTTCAAAGTCGTATAGTTATTGGCATTGTGCTCCTTCAAATTTAAAAGAATATTTTTTGGCTTTACCAGTGACCTTGTCATATCAGCAACAATGATCTTTTCCTCCTCAGTTAGCCGACCAGCATATACGTGTCCACATAATGAGCTAGCCAAACTATGATTATGCATGCCACATATTAATTTCACAACCCACCCTTCACCTCCTGGCCCGGGTTTTGCTCTTAGCTTAAAGTGACATTCACATTTTCAACTGCTACCCGTTGTAGGTACACAACCTTTTTTGAATGGTCTATACTTTCCACTCCTTTGACAGCCAATTATAACATAGGTTGTTGTTCCCAATTTTCCACTGGCCATGCCACTCCTCATTATGACGGCTACAAAACCATTCTCAAATGCAACACTTCGAGCCCATTTCAGTACATCCTCACGGGAAACAAACACCTTCACAAATGGTACATTCATTGTTAGGTATTATCATTTGTATAGTTAAAGTCAATAATTTAACTACTTTAACTACATGTTAAATAAATTATATACCTCTTCGGTATTGAATGCTGCCGAACAATCAACAAAATAATTGACATTTTCACACGCATCAGCTTCTTCAGGAATGTCTTCCTCCATATTCATTTCTTCAGACATCATACTATCATATATCCAGTCGTCATTCTCCATCTTAACAAATAAAATTAAAATTATTTCACTTCCATTTCCAAAACATACAAATAATAATATGAAAAAACAAACACATTTATACACATTAGAAACACCTAAAGTCTTTTATTTTGACTTATAAACAACAAAATTCATTCTAAAATAAAGTTACAAAAAATTAAAAACAATTTAACCCTCATACGGATTGAGTAATCCGTATGAATTCTTAATACGGATTACTAAATCCGTATGAATCCTACGGTCAGCCATACGAGACATACGGATTAGTAAATCCGTACACACCTTACAGATCATCCAGTCCGCACACATGTTACGGATTACTTAATCCGTTCCTTCATACGCATCACTTCATCTTTACCCACGTACGGATTAGGTAATCCGTACGATACTAGTTTCTCATAAAACACCAGTTGCAGACTTCTTACCTCGCACCCACCGAGCACGATGGCCTCTCCGGCGACTGTTACCGCTGAACGTCGCTACCACTACCCCCAACTACCTACTCAAACACCAACAACTTCAATGCACAAGCACAACAGGATCCACTGAGCAAGGAGCAGCAAAAAACCAAAGCTACTTTCCCACCACACAACCACCAGGTAAATAAATAAGCTGAGGGCAATTTTGCCATTTTAAAAAATTCATACAATGTATAAGAAAAGTGTATAGTGTGTTTAGTAGATGCCGTAAACTATGCAAATTGCATGTCCACAAACCTATGCTTTTTGGCAACGAGTGGTTTTGTGATTCCGAAGTGTTGAGATGATCATCGTCTAATTTTGTGTTGCTATAAGGATCATCATATCAAATTACCCTTAAAGTTAATCATAACACGGAGAAATAAATGACACAAAGATTCTTTATCTACATCATAAAAAACTTTAGATAATGGATGTAATTAAAAAAAATAAAAACATACTCACGAGTAGTTGTTAATGAATTGAAGTCACCAAATTTTGAGGAGTTGGTTTAATTTATGTATAATTGCTTTTTTATATAATTTTTATACAATCTTATATATTTTTTTTTATCTTTTTGTATATTTTTGGAATAATTTGTAATTTACATCAAAACTTAAGTTTGTCATTGTTGGAATCCTGAATCTCAAAACACTTAATAGACTCTTGACACCAAAAAAAATCACTATAAACAATTTCACAGCCTATTTGGATTACTATTATCCTGGATACACTATTTCCAATTATGATGTCAAAATAATTTACTAACATACAACATAATTCAAAATTTATAATAGTATTTTCTTACTACTAACTCACAATTTTGCCACAAGCAAAGTTATTTTTTGTCACCAATGATACAACAAATTGAATTCCTTTATACATTCTTCAAGGAAAAAAATATTAATCATGCAACCCCAATTAAACACTCTAGTCCTAGTACTCCTTTCCTTTCCCTCCAATTACATAGATCAAAATGATCATAGCAATTAAAATCAAAGGTTAATTAAATTTTTAGTTACTAATGTTTTTTAAAATGTAATTTTTAGTCCCTAAATTTTTGTTTAACTCATGAAAATTTCTCAACTTTTTTCATTAATGTTTTTAATCCCTAAATTTTTGAAAATTTTGGTTTTTAGTCCTTAAAATTCTATTAAATAAATAAAAATACCGGATTCAAACTTTTGTTTAGGGACTAAAAATTAAAAATTTTGAAAGTTGAGGAAATAAAAATTAAATTTTTAAAAAATTTAAATACTAAAAACTAAGTAAACCCTAAAATTGATTATCACAGTATCTTACCTTTGAGTTTTTAATTCTAAAGGTGCCCCTTATCTGCTATGATTACATTGAATTTGAATCCAACTTCACAGTACGTACTGATTATCATACAATGACTGCATTGCTTGTGTAGGAAAAAAATGAATATAGCTACATTCCCAGCTCAATAGAACATTTGTATGCTCTGAAAATATTTTTGAAAAATAAATATGGCATTTCTTTAGTAAAAGACAGAATCAATACAAACTGTATGGTAAAGAAAGTAAGATCTTTGTAGTCTATAACAATCATTCTGATAAAATAATTAGGGATCTTCAACTCTTTTTCCATAAAAAGCTTGATTCCTTACTTTTGGTTTTTTAATTCCTCAAGAAAAGAAAAGATCAAAACTCAAAAGCTTGTTGTAACAATATTTTTGTACGTGGAAATCTCAAATTCTGAGGTTGTGGATAAAGGAATCAAAACTCAACAGTCTGCGAAGAAAAGCAAACCAAATCAAGATATGGGGAAAAATCAAAGCAGTGTTCCTTTATTGGAAGCCTAACTCTCACCTTGCAATGCTAGAATTGGAGCAAGCAACTCCCTAGAAGACCCATTTAAACCAAAAAGAATTATTCTCAACCAAGAGGAAAATTAAACCATGAAAATCCCATTACAGTTTCTCACCAAAATCTCATTTGGATGCAGTACGGTATTTGTATGAAAAATGTTTAGTCACAATTCTTTCATTCATTCAATCCATTATCATAACTTTTTGCAATACAAAAATTTATAGTTTACCTGTTTAAAAGGGCATTCACCAGTTTTCTGCTATGGAAAATGCTGCTGGAGCAACTAGCAATAGTTTTTATGGGGATTTTGAACCTTACAGCAAATGGCTTACAAAAGGAAGGACAACAGCCTCTTGAAGAGTTTTCTGACTTTGCTGCTCATTTATTGTCTCACCTCTACAATCCAATTCTCCAAAGTTATTCATCAAATTATCCCTTCCAATTAACAGCTTCTTCGTTATCAATGATATTGTGTTTATTAAATTTTAGTGAATGAATTTAATGATATTTCACTTATGTGCATGTATGGTCTACCTCTAATCAGCCGGTGGTTATAATGGTTCTTAGGTGATATACCACTTTTTTTACTTGGTCTCATATTATTTGCCTTCTCTGTTTCTTAACATTTCCACCTCAACATTTATTTTTAGATAGTGGGGTTTGTTGGACTTTGTGGCTTGTTTATTTCTTAGGCTACTTCTTACCCTTATTTATGCTCCGTTTTTAATTTCCATTCATAAATTTAAAAACAACAAGCTATCAGCCATCCTAAGACAATCCTTATCAAGAAAATGAAGAAGACATTCTGAAAGATATTTGATCGAGTAAATTACACTAGTTATTCTTAAGGTTTTGTGAAATTACACAAACTTTTCATACTTTTTTATCCCTATACTAATTCCTTTATTATTTCAAAAATATTACACAGACACTTCTTATATATTACATGAGTCCTCCTTAATTTTTTGAAAAACATTACACTGTGTTCTCTTATAAATAAGATTGTTGAAATGTTAAAAGAAAAGAACAACAAAAACTTGTGTAATTTCAAGAAGGTAGGCATTCTGCTTGCAAGTATATAAAGTGTAGGCATTCTGCTTGCAAGTATATAAAGTTTCACTTTCTCAACTGCTATGAACAGTTGATATAGATCATCTAGTAGTAGGATAGCTAAATCCTAAGTAGTACACTTTCAAAATTTAACGTTTTTCTCCTTTCTGATCAAATTATTTAGCATAACCAGCAGGAACCTGATCATCCTAGCAATTAGAAGGGGAAAAGTTGAACCTGCAAAAGCAAAAAAGTTAAAGATGTAAATTTGTATTGACTGAAATATTAAAAATGGATAAATAACCAATTTCTTTTCTGAAAGTGTGAGGCAGTGTCAATTTAATTCCTAAAAGTAATAAAAAATAAAAAATAAAACTTCAATGTCCTTACAATATTTTAATATTTTTATTTAAGTCACACAAAGTTTAGAATTTTGGACTAAAATAAGTGATAACTTACCCTTTCAAAGAACTTTTTTTTCTAACCTAAAAATAATAATTTTTTTTATCATTTTATTACTTTCAAGACAAAATTGATATAGGTTCTCGCAATTTCAGAAAAAAAGTTGGTCATTTACTTATCTATTATATATTTTCATTACCACTCATTTACAAAATATAGTTTTCTTCATGTTATTGTTTTTTTTTTTACTGTTATAACGTGTTTCATTGCACAAAATGCAAATGGCCCAGGCCCACTACTTAACCATTGAGTATTACTATTATCACCCCCAAATTGTTATTAAAACCTCTCACCTTTTTAGAATTTTTTTTTACTAAAATATCTTTTATATATATTATCATTTCTTTATACCCAAGCTCTTATTTTCATTATCACTCATTTACAAACTATAGTTTTCTTGTTTTTTTTTTCTCTTACTGTTATGACATTTCATTTCATTGCACAAAACGCAAATGGCCCACTACTTAACCATCTAGACTAGGATGCCAAGTCTGATGCAATAAGATAGTACAAAGGGGATACATTTTTCTTAAGTTTATCTAAACTACTAGGTTTAGATTGAAAGCAAGATTTATTAGCCGCTCCTTCATTGTATGATAAAGATCAGCTATTCGTTTACAAAATTTAACTGATTCTAGTTCCCAGCCTCATTTTTGGCTTATTAATACTTCAAAAAGAAAGAAGTTCACAACTCACAGGATTATTGGAACAACATTTTGTCAAGTGAAATCTCAAATTCTTAAGCTGTAGTTAAAAGGATCAAAAGTATGCTAAGAAAAGAAAAACAATATAAAATGGGGAAGGAATTTAAAACACAGGTTTCCTTCATTTACAGTTTACACACCTGATTCTCACCATGCAATACAAGGATAGAAGCAAGCAACATCTTATAGAAAACCTACTCAAACCAAAAAGGAATTATTCTCAACCAAAAGGAAAATGAAACTGGAAAACCTCACACCAATTCTTGCCACGTAGCCTTTATAAAAAGATTGAATCACGATTCTTTTATACATTCAATCCATTTCCACTACTTTTCTAGCAATAGAAAAATCTCAAGTACGTCAATTGAAGGGAAAAGAGAAGCCATTATTCATAACCTGCAATGGAAACCAATGCTGCTGAAGCTACTAGCAATCGCTTGTATGAGGATTTTGAGCCTTATTAAAGGATGGACAAGCGACTCTTGAGATTAATTTGAAGGGTATTCAAATTCCTTTTCTCCTTATATGTTCTCATTTGGATGACATTAATCTTAATGTGCAAATTATATGTTGAGTCAATTTATTATCCTTTGATTAGATGTTGGAAGATTCCATAACAAAAATATAGTATTTAGTAGGACAATCCTCATATCTTTTGTGCTAGTTTTTTAAGTTAATATTAAATTCAAATTCTAAGATAAAGTTAGAATTTATTCTAGTAATGATGAGTTTATTATACTACTTATTATTGAATCATCTATAAATATTCATTTATCGGTGTGAGGTGACATAATGGTCCCATATATCACCTAACAATTTCTCCAAACTTCACACCTTTATTGTTAAGGAAACAGAACCTAAGAATATCATAATTAATCACCCCCAAACTTGATAAGTAATAAGAGAAAATATAGCAGACATCAATTAAAAATGGAAAGAAAATCATAATAATAAATTAAGATGAAATTTATTCTAATGGTATACATACATATGGTAATCTTTTCTGATCTTAAATTTTTTTACAGGTTTCAGAAAGGAGCAACTTAAGATTCAAACCTACAACTGGGGGATCCTAACAATTCACGGAGAAAGGCCTGTGGATGCATCCAATAACAAATGGAGCCGTTTCCGCAAAGAAATTAAAATTTCAAAAGGATGTAATATGAATTCAATCCGTGCAAAGTTTTCTCATGGGGTTCTTTTCATTGCAATGCCTAAAGAAGCAGTCATGGAGAATCATTTCATTTGGGGGGAAGAAACAAGAAAGAGAGTATCACCCATTAAAGTTGCAATTGGAGTGGTGTTCGTGGTGGCACTTGGGACTTTATAGCTTGACTAGTAAGTAGTGATGCAATAATTAAGTTGATTAACTAGACCACAAAAACTACAATGAGGTGGGGTTAAAATCAGGATATGATCTATGCTAATAATATTGCATAGGATTACTTGCTTTCAGATGTTTTCTGTGGCAATGAGAAAAAGTGAGTAAGGTGTGCATATTTTATGTTTCCTTGTGACATACCTTCGAAGAAGAAGAATAAAGAATGGTTTGGATCACCATCACCTAAATCCATTCATGCTTTGATGGTAATTAGTGTTATGTAGTATTTATTTATTTTTATTTATGAGTGGTTTTTATCACCTAAAAAGTTGAATTTAAAAAAAAATTAATTAAAGTCTAAGAATAATTATTTAATTTTGGTAATTGTAAGTTCATATTTTTTCAATGTTCATCGTTCATCCTCGTAAAAAAAAATGTTCATTTTTATTGTATTTTTTCAATTTAGATTTTTTGTAAGATATTTTTTTTTTAGTTTGTAAGTTTGCATTTTTTTAATTTTATTTCCTGGACCTTATGGTGATTATCAATTAAAAATTAAAATTTTAAAGGAATTAAAATAAAAAAATCACAAAAAATAAAAAAATATTTACAAAATTAAAATAAAAAAAATCAATTTACTAATGAACTAAAATTAGAAAAATTAACTTATAAAAATTAAAAAAAAAACACTAACTTACATTTAAGTCTTAAAATATTAAATATATCTTAACTTAAAACATTGATTGAGATTTGAAAGTGACTTTGTTATTATTTTTAACAAATTAAAACAGAAAATAAAATAAAAACGTAAATCAAGTATTACCTAAAATGGTGTTTGGTTTGAAAGATTTATATTTTTATTAAAAAAACCGGAAAAAATGAGTTTAATTAAGATTTAAAAAGTATTTTTTAAAAATAATTTCAAAAATAAATTCAAAACTAAAAATAACATATCAATATTTTTAGGAAGAAATATTATAAAAAAAAATGAAAATGCAGTAGTAGTACTTCTTTTTACATATTTTCTAAAAATTTGAAACCAATTTGACAATAAGTATTATTTTTTAAAATAAACACTCAAAATCAAGCTGAAATGAATTTTCGTCCATGTTTTCATCTGCGGAAACTCCTCTATTCTCAAAACCCTAACCCGACATCACCATTGATCCGATGAGTTCGAGAGGAGCGACCGCGGTGCTATCTCGAGCCAGCAGGATTTGGTCGAAGCTGCAAACTGCGCTGGAAGCCACCGTTTTGGAGGTGGACGACGTGTCGTATCAGCACGCGGGCCACGCCGTCGTGAAGGGTAGTTCCGACAAAGAAACTCACTTCAACGTCAAGATCGTCTCCCCCAAGTTCGAGGGTCAGAGCCTCGTCAAACGACAATTAAAGTCTAAGAATAATTATTTAATTTTGGTAATTGTAAGTTCATATTTTTTCAATGTTCATTTATTGTATTTTTTCCATTTAGATTTTTGTAAGATATTTTGTTTTTTTAGTTTGTAAGTTTGCATTTTTTAATTTTATTTCCTGGACCTTATGGTGATTATCAATTAAAAATTTAAATTTTAAAAGAATTAAAATTAAAAAATAAAAAACTAAAAAAATATTTACAAAATTAAAATTGAAGAAAAAATCAATTTAATAATGAACTAAAATTAGAAAATTAACTTATAAAAATTAAAAAAAACACTAAATTACATTTAAGTCTTAAAATATTAATTAAATATATCTTAACCTAAAACATTGATTTGAGATTTGAAAGTGACTTTGTTATTATTTTTAACAAATTAAAACAGAAAATAAAATAAAAACTTAAATCAAGTATTACCTAAAGTGGTATTTGGTTTGAAAGATTTATATTTTTATTAAAAAAAAGAAAAAAATGAGTTTAATTAAAATTTAAAAAGTATTTTTTTAAAATAATTTCAAAAATAAAGTCAAAACTAAAAATAACATATTAATATTTTTAGGAAGAAATATTATTAAAAAATGAAAATGCAGTAGTAGACTAGTAGTACTTTTTTTTACATATTTTCTAAAAATTTGAAACCAATTTGACAATAAATATTATTTTAAAAAAAATAAACACTCAAAATCAAGCTGAAATGAATTTTCGTCCATGTTTTCGTTTGCGGAAACTCCTCTATTCTCAAAACCCTAACCCGACATCACCATTGATCCGATGAGTTCGAGAGGAGCGACCGCGGTGCTATCTCGAGCCAGCAGGATTCGGTCGAAGCTGCAAACTGCGCTGGAAGCCACCGTTTTGGAGGTGGACGACGTGTCGTATCAACACACGGGCCACGCCGCCGTGAAGGGTAGTTCCGACAAAGAAACTCACTTCAACGTCAAGATCGTCTCCCCCAAGTTCGAGGGCCAGAGCCTCGTCAAACGACACCGTCTCGTCTACGACCTCCTCTCCAAGGAGCTCCAGAGCGGCCTCCACGCCCTCTCCATCGTCGCCAAAACGCCCCACGAAACAAACCCTTCTAAGTGACACGTTGGGAGTGTCAAAGTTCGAAGCTTTTCGGCTGTGATCGCCAAAATCTTTGGTCTTCAGTTTGTTTGAAATGTGTTTGTCTTAGAATATGAGTTTGGAGCTAATTCAATCCCAAAAACTAGCTCATTGGGTGATAGTTGTCTCCCACTTATATACTCTATATCGCCATTATCTCTATTCAACATGAAACTTGGGTTTTTCCCAATAGTTTGCTCTGTGAATGGAACCTTAATCTTCTTATGTGGCTGTGTGGTCTGTAGAATGTGAGATGTTTTACGATTGTTTGTGATAAAATTGATTATGTGTTACTTTCATCCTACTTATTTAATATGCGTGTGTACTTTTACTTATTGGATGTGCATAACAAATTCAGTTATCTTATTTCATAACTTTCCTGATGTCTACTTGACAATTCCCTTAATCTTTAGTTTTGACAGTTATTTAATTAAGACTCTTGCATTTAGATGTGCATGTATAATGTATTGATAATGATGGCAAACTATTTTTTTCTCTGAAAGAATTCGATTTGTCTGGATTTAATTTTGTCATTAGATTGAAATGTCAAAGGTGACTCCCAACACTGGCAAATGTGAAAGGCTTCTCATATTGAATTGCCTTTTAGAATCTTTTGTTCGAGGGTGGTTTCACCTTAATAAGATGAGTTTTATGGGATAGGGGTGATGGTAGTCAACTTTGGCCTTTTGTCTTGGATGCTTTTGATGAGTTTCCACAATTTCATGCATTGTTGTCAAACTCAAATGTTAACTCCTAAAATCATCTAAGAGCTTACCTCTCCAAATTGCACTCGCTTGTTTCTGAAATCGTTTCTTGGTGGGATTGCTTTGGGCGGGGATCATTCAAAATCAGTCAAAATCGTGAACTCGGGTCTGATTTCATGAATTCATCTCTGCACTTGATTCACAGCAAAAGAATGTTGAGTTGTGGCTGGACCCAGACAATTAGGTCTCAGCTCTCATATTTTCTCTCACTTGATTAGGGCTCAACTTTCTCACAAAGCAGAGTCCACATTCTGCTGTGTTGAAGTTGCCGCTCCCTCACTTTTTCTCTCACATGTCTCTTCTCCTGTGTTGAAGTTGTGTCTCTCCCTTGGCTGTGTTGAAGTCACCTCTTGTGTCACACTTCACACCTTCCTCTGCCATTTGCAACAGGTTAAAGCTCCTTCCTCTGTCACAGCGACCCATTCAGCTCATCCACTCATTAGTTTTTCTGAAGATAATTAGTTTTTCTTATTATGTGTAGAATAAAGTAAATCTGAGGAGCTTCTGTCAAACTTTTTGATATTTTGTGGACAGTTTTTCCAAAAGTGATTTCAGGATTGTTCTTTGTTGCTTCTCTCACTCACTGACTCACACACAAAATAGAAAGGCATCAGGAACAAAACAATGTTAGCAATATGACCAAAGGGAGGATGGAAGCTATCAATCAACTTTTTCTTAAACGTACTTGTGTGGATGTTTTATGCCAAAACATTTTGGGTGTTTGGTTTTCTTCCTACAATTAATTGGGTAGATTGCTGCATGTCACTGCCAAATCTCTGTTTTAAATCTTGTAATGATTAGTCTCGCTGATTTATTTTTAACTGCTATTACATATTCCTGTTAAAAAAAAAAAATAACTGCTATTGCATATTGACTTTTATTTTACCACCCCTTTCAGTTCCATTCATTTTTGCTGGGAGGATGTCTCACTGGATTTAAAGCAAGTATCAACTATAAAGAAGATGGCAAATCCTCATATAAATGGGGGAGAACAGCAAAATTGTATTTCATTGTTTGGATTTTTTGTGGTATTGATTGAATTATGGAGCAGATAACAATTATAATTACAATAATATAAAATTTCGACCTTGATTTTGCATTTGCTGCACCATCTTTCTCTAAGCCACATAAACATTATATTTGGATTAAATTTTGGGTATCACGCTTTCGCCTGTAGAAGTAACTTTTTTAATTTCTAATCAAAATATAGTTTGAAATTCGAAATTATCTACCAAGCTAACGATCTTATTTGTGGATAAAACACACCTCGTATTATGGTTAAATTAAAATCCAAACAAGCTTAAAGTGTTCAACTGAGCTTAAGTACCCATGAGCCAATGACCTATGATCATCCACTAACACAATCTTACAGGGTCTCGAAATGTATACCTCCCATCTACTGGCAGGCTGTATGTAGAACATAGACAAACAGATACCTCCAGGCACAAATACTATGCATAACCACATCATCAGAATCATATATATGCATAATCACATCTACGAGAGTTGAGTCTAGTGGAAGGGAAATTATCTCAAACCACCATGTATCTATGGTTCCAATTAATTTCTATAACTCAGTTTTTTCAATTTATGATATCTATTATGTAAAGATTGATTGGAATTATAGACTTGAACTATGTAATAATTTATACTAGAGGAAAAGATTCATTTCTCACCTAAACCAACGTTCAAATCCTATTATAAGAAATGTCTTTATTTAACATTTTACTGTAGGTTTGTTTAGATAAATTTCTTTAGAAGCATTTCTAAAAGAAGAAAATAAGATGAGTTTTTTCAAAAGCAAAAATAAGCTCTTCATTAACTAATTTTTAAAAGCTCATCAATATAGTTTCTCTAAAAAATGAGATGACATCTACAAATTAGCTAATGAAAAACTAATTTTAACTTATGAAGAAACTCATTTCATTTTTTTCTTCTTACTTTTTTCTTCTAGAAGTGCTTCTAGAGAAGCTTACACCCAAACAGACCATTAGATAAATGCTAAAAGGCACATTATGTAACTTCTATGTAATCACCCACAATACATGTCCAGATATCTCGAGATAACCATTACATGTAGTTAAATTGAATGTAGTTAAATGTACATAGCTGAGCGCTTGACCTAAGGAGACAGAGATTACACTTTCACATTTGAGTGCTTTTGAGCTAGGTCTCAGAACCCTATACATGATCTAATTATAGGGACACACCCAAATGGACAAGATTTCCCTAATCTCATTAGACACCCAATCACTTGTTAACCCGAGCATGCACATCCCTTTCTTTTTCCAATTACAACATGCATAACACCTTTTCACCTTTTCCTCTTGTTGTACCTCTTTTCCATTGATGTTGTCAAACCCTTCCCTTTCTTCTCATCTTGCAAAATTTTCCCTTTTTCTATGTTGTTGCCTATCGACCAGCCTAGCATGCACATCCCTTTCCTTTTCCAATTATAACAGCAAAGCACCTCCTCACCTTGTCCTCTTGTATTACCTCTTTTCCATTTATGATGTCAAACCCCTCCCTTTCTTCTTCTTATCTTCTTGCAAATTTTTCCCATTTTCTATGTTGTAGCCTAGCGACCACAACCTATCCCTGTCGTTGAAGATGTCATTGCAAGTAAGTTGTTTTGCCTCATCTTCTTTTCATTATTTTGTTGTTGCTCAAATAAACCAATTTGGAAAATAGGGGTTGTTTGGAAGAGGTGTTTCGTGAGTGTATGAGGTATTCTATAAATGTATTCAGAATACCTACTTTGGAATACCCATTACACTTAAAAAATATATTTTCTTGAAGTATGCTGGGTAAACTGGAAATGTATTCCAATATACTTGTTCCAGAATATTACATTCCAAAACAAGTATTTTGGAATACATTTTTGGATTACCAATAATATTCTAGAATTGAAATTTTAAGATAATTAATTTGGATTTTTTATTAGGATTGTGTTCAATTTTTTAGATAATACATGTGGTGGGGAGGCTTTGAGGGAGGTACTATGTAGAGATTTGATGCAGGTGCGTAGGGAGGTTATAGTTTAAGGGAAACAAGGTTTACATGAACTTACAAGAAGAAAGGGCAATTTTGGAATATTTCAAAATTAGGAAGTGTAAAAAGGTATTACCTAATGATGCAAGGCTTCACATAATTTTTTTTAGCGGGAAATTAAACAAAAATAAAAGGTTAATTATGTTTTTTTCCCCTAAACTTCTTCGAGTTTTTACTTTCAATTCCTAAACAAAAAATTAACCATCTTAGTCTGTGATCTTTTTGTTCGTTAGTGATTCTAGTCCTTGTCATCAAAAGCTCGCATTAAATAATGAGATGACATAAATTTTATTATTATTTAATTATATTTTATGGCGGTTAATTTTTGGGTGGTTAACAATCTTGACTGAAAGTATATTCAACAATTTTTAGTGGTTTAAAATCGTCAAAATTTTATTTTCCCCTATACAGACTTGCACATGTCTTTTCCATCCCCATATCTCAGCCATAGAAATTTTAGATCTACCATTATCATTCATCCACAACCACACCCACCCTTTTCTTAGCAAAAACAACAAACCATTCTCTCCATCTCTTATCTCTAACCCATTGACATAAACTTCACACAGGGATTGTCTTGTCTCATATTGTGAAAAAAAATTAAATATGAATTTGGTTGGGTTTTTTCAAAATTAAAGCGTACTAATTTGTTCAAGTAGTAATTACAATAGTAAGTTCGAGTGTCAAGTCCACAAAAACTTTGACTGACTCGGAGTTTGTATATTTCTAATTTTAAGCAGATAATTGACTAAATTCGGTATTTGTCTAATAATGATGCGAAAAATGTAAAATTCAACATTAATAAAGATAATTAAGCAGAACACATTAAAGAGACAAAACATGTGTTGCTTGGGGTGTTAATTGCCGGTTGATGCATGATTTCATGGACATGTTGGGTGTTTGACCTACCGAAACTACTCTTGATACAATGTTAGAGATTTTTCACCATTTAACGTTATTACAATTATTACCTTCATCCGCTAACCTACCCTAGTCATGATCCCTCATGTGAAAGAGCCTAAATGACCTAATAACACTTCTAATCTCTTAAGAGCTACATCAAATAATTTGTTTTAAGAATAAAGATACATAACTAAGGCTAAATAATATCATTCTATCTTTAGATATGGATTATTTAGATGTTCTTTTCAAGTTCTTAGGGTATAAACATTTTCCAATGAGTAGAGATTAAAGTTAAAAGTTTTAAATCTTGCAGGAATTAAAATCTTTAAGGAACTAAAATAAAAATATCACATTTTATAAGTACCAAAAGGTTCTTTAAAACAACAAAAGGATAAAAGGTTATTTAAACTCAATTTAAAAATACAATTTAATTGGACATTTTTTTACTTATGTTCTTTTTTATTTTAGATTTTTTATTATTAAAATTCACTCAAAACCAATTATTTAAGAGAGTAAAAAAAAGTAATGTTAAAAATCAGTTATAATTTTATAATGTAACATCATAAAATAATAACAAAGTCCCAACAGACATTCACAAGCACAAAGTATTCATCAACAATCACATAAAAATTTATTAAAAATTATAAAATTTTATGAGATCTACTTCTTATTTTCTTATTTAACAAGTTACTTACAATTTTGAAACACAGATCAATGTAGAATTTGATCCTAAAATATTATTTTAGTTTATGTTTGACAAATAGTTCCAGTTAGTTTCTAATTGTTTTAACAACTAAAAAATTTGTTTAATTTTATAAATAGTGTTTGACAAACAAGTCTTTTTAATAATTTGAAAAAATTTGAGATGCTACCTCATGACAATTTTTATCTTTTTATATTTATTTCCTTCTTACTCATAAAACATTTAATAATTCTCGTTATTTCCTTTTTTTACGGAAGGTATTTTTTTCTTGCACTATTTATTTTACATTATACTATTTATATTTGTTTC
>PYAF01001262.1:479031-491472 GCA_007407185.1 Glycine tomentella
GTTTGAGTTTTCCCTCACATTTGCAAGAAAACACAAACCATCAAACTTCTCAGCAATTATCAATTCATTATAGACAGCTCGAGCAAGTGTTGATTTTCCTATCCCGCCCATTCCATGAATCCCTACCATGTGGGCACCATCATCAGATCCAGCATCCAAAAGTTTCCTTACATCTGACACTCGTGACTTTAGTCCAACTTGGTAATCCGCAACATGTAAAAGACAATGATTAATCACCCTAGAGACCTGCTCAACAATCTTCTCAATAAACATGTATTCATATCCATCTCTGTTTCAAACAAAGCAAGTCTGAACAAGTTAAACTAAAAGCCTTGCACTTATTTTCCCTTTAGATTTAATGTCAAATAATCAGACAAGTAAAAGTTAATCCAACAAAAACTGTAAAGTAAAAAGATTAGTATGGTTGTATACCCGTCTTCTTTGAAATGATAGCCAGACAAGTCAGCTACTTGCTTCAGAGCCATCTTCCATTTTTGTAACTTCTCCGGGTCATCCTGGAACCTCGTCTCATGCTTTGCCAATGCTTGTCCATAACTACCTTTCTGGCGTCTCACTTCAGAAGGATCCACCTTATAAAAGACAGGTATAACCAACGACTGTTTCCTCTGGTCACAGTGAAGGATGGTTACAAGTTCATCTAAACAAAACGAGGAAGAAGCATAGTGTTGAGAGAGCACAGTGATGGCAACTCTGGACTCTTGAATCGCCTTCGTAAGTGCTGGTGTTATTTCCTCTCCTCTTTGAAGCTCCTCATCATCAATGAAAGTGTGGATTCCCTTGCTATCAAGAGCTTTATAGAGATGGCCAGTAAAACCATAACGTGTGTCTTCCCCTCTGAAGCTGAGGAACACATCGTAATTGCAGGAAGAGGAACGTGATCCCAAAGCCATGATAAGAAATCTTAGTATGAATGTGGATTCTCCAAAATCCAACTTGAATAAATATGAAAGTGATAAGTGTTAATCACACTCAGTACCAAACATATATATTAACTTTATGGAAAATGTCTCTCTGTTTTGTCTCTCTTTCGTCTCTGTTTCGTCTCTCTTTCTCAGAAGTGAAAACCTTTGACTGTGCATAACCCGTGGTATACGTTCTACACCGCACAAACAACCATACAGAAAGATTCCTTCACAGTAATTTCTATAAAATAAACTCTTACAAAAAATACTTTTTTTTTGTAATAAATCATTACAAATTAATAAAGTATATTGTCAATTTTTATAATTGGCACTATATTTAAAATAATTGACTATTGATAATGGCACATCCCCCAAAAAATTCAATTGTCAGCAATAAAAAATACTAGTGAATGTTAACTAAAAATTAAGTTGCTAAGTTTTATTCATGAACTTCAAAAATTTGTTGTTACATTTTTTATCCTAAAAAGTATCCTTCCCCTAAAATTAATCAGATCTAAATATATAATAAGTTGTTTTACTCTAAGTTGATGAATTTAATTTTTTTATTAGTAGATGAATGTATTCTAAAAGTAATATTTAATTATCATTACATATATTTGTATTATAAATATCGTATCAAAATATTAAAATTGACTTTATTTCGAAATGATAAAAGAAATTGACTGTTTTAAGAAATTATTTTTGTGATAAAGTTATTTCCAGGGATGAATTTAGTTTTCTTTTAGAATATCCTTTGAATGAGGGATATTAATTTTTCGAGACAGAATTCTCTTTACGTAATCCAGAGTATATTGTTTGGAAAAAAAATGGTTATGTATGTTTTTCGTGAAAATAAATTAATCAAAGGTAAATATAAAATTATAGAAAACATGCACAATAAATAATACATAAAAATAAAAATTCAATTTTTAAAAGAAAAAATAAAAATTCATACAACTCTGAATCAATGATCTAATTAAGAATATCTTAAAGTTTAATGACCACTTAATAAAACCACTCTATATAAAAGTCTAAACTTTGAACGGATGGGTGGTGTGTTAAACAAACTTTGAATGATAGACAATAGTGTTAAGCGGACATGTAGTTTTTATATTAGGCGGATATAAATTTTGGAAATCTGGATGAAAATGAGTCAGATCGCTTATTAAGGACCTATAGTTTAATTTGTTTAAGGCCTAATCTGACTTTTGTTTATTATAAAAGTCAGACTAAATTTTTTTGAAAAGCTTGTTTAAATTTAAAAAAAGTCAGGTTTAAGCTTTAAAAAAGTTTGGACTGACTTATTTGATATATATATATATATATATACATATAGTCAATTTAATTCTATCTGGGTCCCAAAAAATGGAAAGGAAAAATATTAAAACAGAAAAAAAAAGAGAAAGAAAATGTAAGAAAAAAGACAAAGTAATGGAAAAAGAAAAGAAAAAGAAAGAAAAATATTAAAAAAAAGAAAGAATATGGAATAGAAGAAAAAAAGAAAAAGAAAGATAATAAAAAAAAGGAAAGGAAGATAATAGAAAAAGAAAAAAAAGAAAGAAAGATGATAAAACAAAAAAAAAGGGAAAGTAAGAAAGATTGAAATAAATTTGATTTTAGATTTACAACCTCTATATTCATATTTATGATAGGTTTTTTAATTGTCTTGTAAGTCAAGCCAGACATTTAAATAGTTTAGACCAAGCTTAGAAAAAAAGTTTATAACAAATAAATAAGTCGAGCTATACTTTATATTTTTAAATCAAACTTAGGTCAGTTTTCACCCTAATCATATATCTCATTTTTTTTGCTCTTTCTAAGTTGTTTAGTGGATGAATTTTATAGAGTTTCCAATGAATTAAAGTTCTTAAAAGGTGATTATTTTTTTGTCGATAAATATTAATTATTAATTTTTTTTATTAATAGTAAAAATTAAATTCATAATTTTTTTTTCTAATTACTCATTCAATCTTATATATCTTGTGAAATTATGCTTCTTTTTTCCAATGAAAATTCCTATATAGAAGAAAACTTGGTATGATTGTGGATGACTTATTAATTGGGTCTCTAGATTCAAATTTTGATTTATTATTATGCGAAACCGTCAAATAACATTAATTACTGCACCAACCAACTTTATGGAAAAATCTCTGTTTTCCTCTCTTTCTCAAAAGCAAAATATTTGACTGTGCATGACCAAAGATAAATATTAAATTATAGAATAAAAAAATAAAAAGTCATACAACTAAGAATCAATGATAAACAAAATTAAGAGCTTTTTAAAGTTTAATTACCATTTAAAAAAAAACACTTACATGACTTGGTAAGTTTTAAATGTCAATTTATTTTTAGTTCCTAAAAATGTAAGGAGTAAAAATACTCACAAAAAATTACTCTAATATCTATTCTTCTTCAATCATGGGCCCGTCTCCACGAATCAATCATGCCACTCAAAAAAGATGAAAGCGTGGGAACACTCGGTAGGATTATAATAATAATAAATGATTGGCGTGTTGGTCCCACATCAAACTTTGATACAAATAAATATGGCATGTCCAATTAAATTGTTAAACTTGTCAATCAAATATTAGTTATTTTTAATATATTAAAGAAATTTTATTTTCTCAAATTTACCCTTTGTACTCATCAATGGCACGCCGCGTTTTCCTTCCTTAGCTGTCTGCCCTCATAAACCCAAAACTAGCCAACGAGATTAGTTCATGCTTGACTTTGCATTTTTGTACCAATCTATTCCAATACTAATAATATCAATCAATTCCAATACTAAATAAATGTTAGACTTTTGATCGCAATGCTTAAAGTATCTTCTTTTTTGTCCCTGAAAAAAAAAAAAACATGATCTTAATGTCTTTAATTTAGTCAATATACTTCTTTATCTTTATTTATAAGACTTTTTTTTAAAATTTATTTATCTTTTTATAAAAAAATTTCTAATTTTTAAACATATTAGTTATTTTTTTTCTACATATAATCACTTAATTATCCTCTCTCTAAACTGAGAAACATTTTAAAAAGTTGAAATTAATTAATAGTTAGACAGGGTCCAAATTTAATTGCTACTGGCAATTTTTCTGCTATTCTTTTTGGTGGTTATAGCATTTCCTCGAAATTAATAGACTAAAGTGTACGCGGACATATGTACATTACGCGGATGAATGTTTTGGAAATTAAGTTTTATATCTTGTAATTTGCTTGACTTATTAACAAAAATTTTATCCTATATTTGGTTGGATAGAAGAAAAATAAGAAAAGAAGGAAAATTTTAAAAGTTTGAATTGAAAAAAAAATGAAAAAAGGAAAATTTTAAATTTTTATCCAAAAAATAATTTTTTCTTTCATTTTCTCTCTAAACAAATAGAAAAAAACATTTCATTAATCATGTTTATTTTCCTCATTATTTTCTTTCTTTCTGTTTTCTTTTTTATCAAACAAACCCTTAGTAATAGAAGTATACTCACACCAACAAGTCATTAGCTCTTAGCTGTGAGCTGAGAAGGGGTTGAGGGACACAATTATTACCGAAATCTGGCATGAGTTCTGAGTCAGGATCTTCTGCCCATGTGAGTTCAGTTGCTGTTACAGAACCCCGCAGAGAAACATGTAAGTTTCATATTGATCTCAATGTTCTTTCTCATTAGCCTCGGCCTATCTGGCAGATCAGTAACAATGACCTCACTACCCAAAAGGGCTGCAATGTAACTAAAGAAGAAAGATTAAGAAAGTTGTATCATTGAATGAGTAAGAACAAACTAAAAAATAGTAATTCTTTGCCATTTGCTAGACAATTTAGGGCTAGTTTGGATAAACTTTTGAACAAACACTTTAAGAAAAAGAAAATAAGAAGAATTGAGGATTACTTAGATGCATAATTAAGGCTAAATAATATCATTCTATCTCTATACATGGTTTACTTAGATGTTCTTTTCAAGTTCTTAGGGTGCAAATATTTCCCAATGAGTAAATCCTATAACATACATGTGCATGAATGATCAGACCATAAACAAGACAATAAACTCATAAAAGAAGCAATAATATTGAAATAATATTAAATGGATAGTGAGAATCATTACATGAATATTGTTTGGTTGATGAGCTCCCAATAATTGGCGGTTTAGCATTTCATTGTCATGCGAAGTTTACAAATACAAAAAGGAAGCAAGAGGAATGGAGAGAATGTAGGAAAGGGTCTCCAAGTGAATGAGTTTCCTCCCTTCTCTCATGCCCTAGCCCTGTTTTTATCTCATTCTCCCCTTTGGCATAGTGCTCCCCATCTTTTTATCTTCAAAATCCTACACATTTATGTTTTTTGACAATGACTATGTGCAAAGTTTGCATGTGGACATTGAGAGCACATGCAAAGTTCAACTAGCTTGGGTGATTGCGCACTAAGCCGCCAAATGTGCACTTAGCACATGCATGTTACAACTGGTCTCCAGATTGGCTCGTCGTGCTGAGAAGTTGATGTCGCATTGAGCACGCTACTCCAGTTCTTCAACAACTTCTAAACTTCCTGCTATGTCACTTTATACAAAAAAATATAACCAAAATACTATAAATTTATTAACTTTAGCATCCGCTGGATAAAAACTTAGAAGAAGTTCAATTCCTAACTTCTTAACTCAAAGGAAGCGTTAAAAGAGAGAAAATTAGATAATTGCTATGTGATTTAAATATACAAATTACGTATGCATAACAATTATCAATCTTGGGGGTCGAAGATTTCGTTAGGTTTTGACGCGTGGCGGAGGTGTGTCGCTCCCTTGTACTAGGCCTGAGAGTGCGTCAATGTGTGTTGCGTTTCTTGTGTTCCTCGTGCGAGTGATCTTGATTGTTGTAACAATAATAATCTTTTTCCTTTCTAATTAACCTCATAATCAAGATCAGGGTTGTTATATACTTTAATCACTTCAATCAAGCATTTTTATGACGGTTAAAAATCGTCAAAAAATTAATCACCATAAAATGCAATTAAATAATAATAAAATTTACACCACCACATCATTTAAAGCCATCTTTTGACAGTAAGAACCAAAATCATTAACAGACAAAAAGAATAGAGATTAAGATCGGTCAATTCTTTATTCAGGGACTAAAAGTAAAAACATGAAAAATTCAAGGACCAAAAACATAATCAATCCAAACAAAAAAGCATGGGATAAGGGTTTGCATAATCTTATGGTTTGATTTCAATTAAAAGACTTAAATAATTGAGGAGTTGATTTTAGTTTTTTTAAAGATTTTTATTTTGATTTTAATTTTTATAATGATTGCCAAGTAATATGATTGATGATGTAATAACGACTTTAACTTGTGATGTCATTAAAATTTATGACAGGTCAATCATATGTAATTTTATTTTTTTAGTAAACTAAATTTTAAAATGCTCTATTCAAAACAATAAATGACATGTTGTCATATCCAACTTTGATGTGTAATAAATTAATAGATTATCAATGTCGTTGTTATGTCATAAAACATTATTACATGAAAGAATAGATTAAAGTTAAATTTTTCAATTTTGCAGGAATTAAAACAAAAAAATATCTTTAAAGAACTAAAATAAAAATATCACATTAATTTTATAAGGACCAAAAGGTTATTTAAAACAACAAAATGATAAAAGGTTATTTAAACTCAATTTAAAAATAGAATTTAATTGATAATATATTATTACATCTTGTTAAAAAATGTTGTCGTATTATAAAAGAAAAAAATATCAAGTTTGTAAAAAATATTATTAGAATATGTATATATAAAAATACATTTTAATTAATATTAGAAATAAAAATGAAAGCAGTTATGAGTTTAATGCTGGTTGCTGAGGGGTAATTGTTGGAAGAAGTTGTTGATTGTTTTTTTTATAAAAACCTTATCTCTAACAGATTCAACTAAAAGTTGATGGAAAAATAACCACGGCTGTTTCCAATTGAACTTTCGTTCATGCGCAATTCACATTTACTTAAACCCTCGTTTGCTATTGACAAACATCACGTTACTCAATTTAATGCAACTTCAATCATCGTTTAGAGACCCAAACCAAAAAACAAACAATTTTACAATGTAAAATATGATAAAAATCTTATAAAATAGTGAGATAAGAAACAAAAAGTTACAGACTTTATTTGAGAAAAGATAAAAATAAAATTTCAAATATATAAATAAAATAATAATAATAAACATATAAAAAAAGTCAAAAAGAAATAATAAATTCCAACATATAAAAATAAGAGATATATATATTAAAATAAGAGAATACATCTATTTATCTTCAAATGAAAATGAAAATAAGTGAATTGGTTCAAACATATAAAATTTGGAGATACAGAATTAATATAAAATTTTGATACAATATATATAGGAGATTTTATTAAATGAGGGGAGATGATATATTGGCACACCCCGATTCCACACCAATTTGACCAAAATCATGCTGACTTGCAATCTTAGGACTGATTGGAATGCTACGCTGCCTTAGAATATGACGATAAACACCCCAAATATCATACTGCCTTGCAATCTTCATATTTCATACCATGATAAAAACTCCAAATTGCGCACTTTTTCTTCACCCTCTTCTGATTTAACCCATTGCCACCCCTTGCAACCTTTAAACTTCACACTAGACAGTTCAGGCATCGCGACAATGCTACTTGGAAAGCAACCAATTTCACAATAGGATAGGTATAAACTTTTGAGCCCAACAAGATTTTGAAATGAAACTGGCAATTCTCTTAGGGTAAGGTTATGCAAACTAAGATTATGTAAGTTTTTCATCTTTCCTAATATTTCTGGAAAATTCTCAAGATTGAAACAATCTGAAAGAAAAAGACTTTGAAGAGAGGTCAAGTTGAGAGGTGGAAATGTGGTAAGCTTCCAGCAACCATAAGCACTCAATATTTTAAGTTTATTTAGAAAACCAATTGAGGGGTGAACAGTAATTAAATTGTCACACTCCTCAAACGAAAGTTCCTCCAAATTTGGGAGATCAGATACGTCAGGTATCTCAGTTAAAAAGTCACAATTGTCAAAATTCAAAACCTTTAGATTCCTGAACTTCTGCAAAAAAAAAAAATAAAGGAAAAAGAAATAAGAACTAAATGAATAAATTTTAAATGAATTTATTAATTAACAAGATGAAGAAAATATACTCCTTAAACTTGCCTTCCGTGAGCCATGGAGCCCAAATGACGTAATGCAACTGTCAGGTAACTTGCATATGACAAGTTCCTTAGGATTAAAATTAGATGGTAAACAATTAGAAGGATACCGGTGCCACTCCAGTACTCTTAAACTTTCTGGAAAATAATTGGGACCTTCGGAAAATTTACCATTTCTAATAATGAGTACTTTAAGGTTTTTCATCTTTTTGAAGGCGTTTCCATCCCATTCTATTGTTGCTTCTTTCTCGGATAAGGAGAAATCCAGACATATGATTTCCATTTTACTAGATCCCTGTTAATGAAAAAAGGTACAAATCAACCACAATACAAGTTATATGTAAGATATCAATTCACCTGTTTAAAGAAATTTACAAATTGTCATGAAAAACTTGACTATGATGTAAAGATAAGATAGACAAAAATAAAAAAGATCAATATAAGAAACCATACTCTCACTTACCGAGTTGTCTTCTAAAACTTGAATTATATCTTTTGTTAACCATAATCTCCTTCGCTTCCCTGGCTCTTTTGACGATTCTTGTTGGTCAATTCCCCTGCCCATGTCATGAATCAAGTCATGCATGTTAACTACACCATCCCGACTAACCTTTATTAGAGATTTTTCAACCAACACCCCAATATTATGTTTCATGCAGTCATCATAAAGACAACGAAGTATATGTTCAACCTCTTGCAAATTACTTCCTTTGAAACAACAAGCAATGTCAAGAAAAACACTTTTCTGTTCTTCCTCCAAAGCAGCAAAACTTACTTTAAGTATCTCTAGAATTTCCTTCTTGGGAATTCTTTTATATTGTTCGATGACAGATTCCCATTTTTCTTTAATTCTTCCAGACAAGTCAGAACCTATTACTTCCAAAGCCAATGGAAGGCCAGAAGCATAAGTTACTGCAAGACGCAAGACCTTCAAATAATTTGGATCAGCTTTTTCCTTTTTCAGAGCTTTCCATGTAAGCAACTGAAGAGCATCGTTCTTATTCAATTCCTTCACCTCATATGTTTCATTAACTTCATGAGATGCTAGCAATTGTTTGTCCCGAGTTGTGATGATGATTTTGCTGCCGAGACCAAACCAATCAGATCTTCCAACAATTGCTTGTAATTGCTCGTGTGTGTCAACATCATCTAGAATCAAGAGAACCTTCTTTCCCGTGAACCTAGACTGTATGATTGAAATTCCTTGTTCGTGACTTGTTAAGTTGATGATGTTCTTCTCTCCGATTATTTCTGAAAGAATGATTCTTTGGAGGTGTTCTAACCCGTGTTTGTTTGAGTTTTCCCTCACATTTGCAAGAAAACACAAACCATCAAACTTCTCAGCAATTATCAATTCATTATAGACAGCTCGAGCAAGTGTTGATTTTCCTATCCCGCCCATTCCATGAATCCCTACCATGTGGGCACCATCATCAGATCCATCATCCAAAAGTTTCCTTACATCTGACACTCGTGACTTTAGTCCAACTGGGTAATCCGCAACATGTAAAGGACGACAAAGATTAATCACCCTAGAGACCTGCTCAACAATCTTCTCAATAAACTTGTATTCATATCCATCTCTGTTTCAAACAAAACAAGTTTTAACAAGTTAACTAAAAGCCTTGCATGTATCCATGTCTTGATACGTATATTGTCAAGGTCAACAAACATTTATTTTCCCTTTAGATTTAATGTCAAATAATCAGACAAGTAAAAGTTAATCCAACAAAAACTGTAAAAAGATTAGTATGGTTGTATACCCTTCTTTGAAATGATAGCCAGACAAGTCAGCTACTTGCTGCAGAGCCAACTTCCATTTTTGTAACTTCTCCGGCTCATCCTGGAACCTCGTCTCATGCTTTGCCAATGCTTGTCCATAACTACCTTTCTGGTGTCTCACTTCAGAAGGATCCACCTTATAAAAGACAGGTATAACCAACGACTGTTTCCTCTGGTCACAGTGAAGGATGGTTGCAAGTTCATCTAAACAAAACGAGGAAGAAGCATAGTGTTGAGAGAGCACAGTGATGGCAACTCTGGACTCTTGAATTGCCTTCGTAAGTGCTGGTGTTATTTGCTCTCCTCTTTGAAGCTTCTCATCATCAATGAAAGTGTGGATTCCCTTGCTATTAAGAGCGTTGTAGAGATAGCCAGTAAAACCATGACGTGTGTCTTCCCCTCTGAAGCTGAGGAACACATCGTAATTGAAGGAAGAGGAAGGTGATCTCAAAGCCATGATAAGAAATCTTAGTATGAATGTGGATTCTCCAAAATCAAAATCGAATAAATATGAAAGTGATAAGTGTTAATAACACTCAGTACCAAGCATATATATTATTACATTTACATGGACATATCAACTTTATGGAAAATCTCTCTCTCTTTCGTCTCTCTTTCTTAGAAGTGAAAACCTTTCTTGAACGTGATCTCAAAGCCATGATAAGAAATCTTAGTTTGAATGTGGATTCTCCAAAATGAAACTATTCTTCTTAAAAAATGGTGAATGCGTGGGAATACTTGGTAGGGTTATAATGATAATAATAATAATAATAATAATAAATGATTAGCGTGTTGATTCCAATTCAAACTTTGATACAAATAAATATGGCCTGTCCAATTAAATTGTTAAACCGGTCAATCAAATATTAGTTAATTTTAATATTTTAAAGAAATTTTATTTTCTCAAATTTACCCTTTGTACTCATCAATGTCAAGCTTTCCCTTCCTTAGCTGTCTTCCCTCATAAACCCAAAACTAGCCAACGAGATTAGTTGATGCTTGACTTTGCATTTAGATCCTTATCTCCCACAACCGTCCATAAACAAGTTCCTCCACCTAAGAATATCAATCAATTCTAATACTAAATAAATATTAGAATTTTGATTGCAATTGCTAAAAGTATTTTTTTTCTCTGAAAAAAACAAAACATGATCATAATATATATATTTAACTTAATCAATATAGTTTCTTGTCTTTAAATATTTCCTCATAATTCTTATTATTTTTATTTCTCTTTTTTTATTATATCATAAATTTTATCATACCTATATTTTTTTTCTCTTTCACTATGTGTTAGATAATATTGTGAGTATCCATAAAAAAGAATTCCGTCTAATATGTTGAAGTCTTTTATTACAAAGGAGGATAATCTCACACAATATGTGTGTGTTTTTATTTGTAAGAGGGTAAAGAAGTATTTTTTGAACCCAAATTAAAGTTGCAAAATATTAGCACAAATCAAGAAATAAAATGATGAAAATTATAGGTTTTATAAAAAGTTGTCTTTTTGGTGTTAAAAATAATAAATAAATAAAAAGTTATCTTATTCATTGATTTGGTATAAAAACATTGGACCAAAAAATATCACTAATGTTTATCACTCATAGTCGGATAGGAAAAAGAAAGATTGAAAAGTAAAAGAACAACTCAAGTGTTTGGTTTCATATTTCCATTAAAGTCAAACATGTATTTAAATAAACAGACATGGCTTTATCTTTTTTCCTCACACGTTTTGGCTCTACGGTAGGTATTGACTCTAATGATTTTTTTTTGGGTCTAAAATCAATTATAAACATAAGTAAGTATTGGTAGCCAGAAATGTTAGGAAGATATTATCTTAACACTATTTTTAATACATTCTTTTATGAGTTAAAAATTAGAAAGTTTCCACCATATCATGTTAATTTAGAGGTATTCATATTGTTATTTTTTCAACTAATAGGAATTAAGTTGTGTTGTTATATAGTTATTTTAAAATTTAATGATAATTTTTTATATATTGTAATTTAGTCTTGTATAACAAAATATCTTTAATTTAAAAAAGAAATTGAACTTTTTGATTTCACAAAATCAAACATTCTGATTCAAACTAAAAAAATCTTTGCAAACATACCCGCACTTTGGTTCAAACGAAACCTCAACAAAGTCACTATCTTCACCTTAGGGGTTTGTTTAGACAAATTTGTTCCTATAATTTGAAAAAACAACAGTATCATTACCCCCAAATTAGCATGGGCATGGTAAAAACTCTCTAAAAATTATTAAAAATGAAAAAATCTTATAAGTTTCAATCATATTTAATAATTCTCTAATTATTTTTAAACTTTTTAATATATTTTAATCAATTATAGAGAGTGTGTTCCTATTTTCTAGCACTCCTTTTAAGTTTTTATTTTTTTCAAATTTAAGACAAATATTAACAATAATTTTGCTAAAATACTTTTTAGATAAAATTATTTAAATATAAGATATGTTATATTGAATTAACTTTAAGAAAAATAAAAATCATCTAAAAGTTAAGTTACAAAAACTCACATAAAAATACTAACAAAATGTAA
>PYAF01001262.1:498336-527508 GCA_007407185.1 Glycine tomentella
TCTAGGGTTTGGATGTTGAGAGTATGAAAAATAGAAGAAGAATCGATCCCTAACTCTGTTCAGAGGCTTCCTATTTATACTAATGTGTAATTAAAGCAAGAAAACCCAAAAGATAATCCTATTTACAAAACCAATCTTTTAAACAGGAAACAGAATCCTATTCACGCTATCAGCGCGCGACTCCACGCTAATAGCGTGGACTTCTCAATAATGTGACGCGGTTAGCGTCGCCATTCACGCTAGTAGCATGACTTGTTCGAGAGTTCCAGGCTTCCTTCACTCTGATGGCGCGGATTTCACGCTGATAGCGTGAATTGGTCGAGACTACTGGCTTGGATTCATCTTGTTGACGCTACTAGCGTGAGGTTTCACGCTAATAGCGTGAGTCTTCACTTTTAATTTTCTCTTTTTGCTTGATTTTCCTCCTTTTTACCTGCATAATGCTCAAATGGTCTTGAAATTAGTTCTAAGTAATTAAATTACTAAACTAGCCTAATTCTATTCTATTTCTTACATATTTAATTAAATTCTAACCTAAAAACTATACTAAAAACTAGATGTGTTTGCAACACATCACCTATAAATACTCAGCTTGTAATCTTTTCTGTAATTTTTCATTCATTTTCCAATAATAAAAACAACGTGCCTTATTCTCTCAGCTTTCTCTCTCAGCTTTCTCTGGAAGTTTCTTCTTCTTCTTTCTCAAGCACCTGTATCCATGGCTGATGAAGCTTCTCTGATGGTATCAGAGCTCTTCTCTTGAAGAGCTCTGCTGCGCATACTCTATCTTCTTGCTTTTCGATTTTCAGTTTCATTTTGTTTTCTCACCATGAGTAACAATCAATCACAGCAAGATCAGTCCCAAAACATACACAGCCCTTTCTATCTTCATCCTGGAGAAAATCCTGCGATTGCATTAGTTTCTCCAGTGCTTGATTCTTCCAATTACAATTCCTGGAGCCGTTCGATGCTTACTGCGTTAAGTGCAAAGAATAAGGTGGAATTTGTTGATGGCTCAATTGTCAGACTTGCAACGAATCATGTGCTTCACACAGCTTGGAAGAGATGTAATAATATGGTGGTCTCCTGGCTGGTTCACTCTGTTTCACCTTCAATCAGGCAGAGTATGCTATGGATGGATGATGCATTTGATATATGGAAAGATTTGAAATCAAGGTACTCGCAGGGTGATTTACTAAGAATTTCTGAGCTACAGCAAAACATGACATCTATAAGACAAGGTGATAATTCCATTACTGATTATTTTACACAGCTTCGAGTTATATGGGATGAACTAGAAAGCTATTGACCTGATCCTTTTTGTACATGTGAACCGAAATGTATGTGTGATGCTTTTAATATTGTAATGGAAAGAAAGAAACAGGACCAAATTATGCAATTTCTTAGAGGCTTGAATGATCAATTTAGCACTGTGAAATCCAATATATTGATGATGGATCCACTGCCTAGCATAGCAAAGGTATTTTCATATGTAGTTCAACAAGAAAGACAGATCAATGGCAATGATTTAATAGTAAGCTCCAGTTTGATCAATGCAGCAAGCACAACTTCATCAAACTCTTGTACTTATTGTGGAAGAGATAATCACACTGTAGATAGATGCTTTAAGAAAAATGGATTTCCTCCAAATTATGCTTTTAAAGGAGGAAGAGGCAGTCAAGGTATCCAAGGTAGAGGAAATTTTAATGGAAGAGGAAGCAAGGTTTGCACTTACTGTGGAAATTCCAATCACACAGTAGATGAGTGTTATAAAAAACATGGATATCCACCTGGACACAGATTTTATAAGTCTCAAGGATCAAGAATTAGCAGTGTTAATGCTGTTAAAGAAGATGATAATGGTGCTATTCTAGAGAAAGGTCAAGAAGTGCAGAATGATGAAGTGAAATTGACTTCTCAGCAGTACAAAGCTTTAATGACACTACTGCAACAGCAAAATTCAACCCATAAAAGCTCACATGTAAATCAAATTGGAATAGTCAATGGTTCAGCTGATACAAACAATATATACAATGGTAAAGTTTTATCTATTACCTGTAGCATAAGTAAATCTAGTCCAAATGAATGGATTCTGGATTCTGGAGCAACAGATCATGTCACATCCTTGTCTTACCTTTTATCTTCTTGCAAAAGAATAGATCCTGTAATTGTTAAGCTTCCCACTGGTCATACAGTCAGTGCTACTTATGCAGGCAGAGTTCAGCTGTCTCAATTTTTGTACCTTGAGGATGTGTTGTACATTCCTTCTTTTCAGTTCAATTTGATTTCAATATCTAAGTTGCTTTCTTGTTCACCTTGCAAACTGACTTTTGTAAATGACAAATGCTTTATACAGGATATGCAGAACCTACAGATGATTGGTACAGTTGATGTGATAGGAGGTCTTTATAGGCTCAAAGTGGATCCTCTCAGCCTCAACAAGCAGTCTAGTTTCAATTGTATCACAGATTTTGCTTCTTCTAGTATATCAGCACTCACATGTAATAAAATTTCCATAGATTTGTGGCATTTTAGGCTTGGACATCCTTCCTTTGAAAGGTTGTTGTTGTTAAAACAGTCATATCCTCTTCTCAATTCAGATAAAAACTTTGTATGTGATACATGTCATCATTCAAAACAAAAGAGGCTACCTTTTCCTGATAGTAATTCTTATGCTTCTTGTGCTTTTGCTCTTATACATATTGATCTTTGGGGACCATGCCATGTAACATCTATGAATGGTTTCAAATATTTTCTAACCATAGTAGATGATCATACAAGATTTGTTTGGATTTTTCTGCTACATTCAAAAGCTGAAACACAATACCATTTACAGAATTTTGTCAATCATGTTGAAAGGCAATTCAATACTAAAGTTAAAACCATTAGGTCTGATAATGGGTCAGAATTTATCATGAAGCAATTTTATCATGATACAGGAATTATTCATCAAACTTCCTGTGTTGAAACTCCTCAACAAAATGGAATAGTTGAAAGGAAACATCAACACTTACTTAACATAACCAGGTCTTTATTGTTTCAGTCCAATTTGCCTTCCATTTTTTGGTCTTATGCTCTCATTCACTCTGCTGTTCTTGTTAATTGCATGCCTACACCTTTTCTTGGTAATAAAACTCCATATGAGAAATTGTATGGAACCAAGTATGATATTGATTCCTTGAGGGTCTTTGGTTGTTTGTGTTTTTCCAGTACCTTGACTTCTAACAGAAAGAAGCTTGATCCTAGAGCTGCTACTTCTGTTTTTCTGGGTTTCAAATCGAATACAAAAGGATATGTAACTCTAGACCTTAAAACTAGAGCTATTTCTGTGTCTAGAAATGTTATCTTCTATGAGGATTGCTTTCCTTTTGCAACTAGAAATGATGATATTGATCCTGTCACTGTTTTGCCTGAACCAACTTCCTCATCATTTGATATTGATGTTTCTTCTACTAATTCTCATTATGAGTCACAAAGTAATAATCATCCAGATGAGTCTTTTACTTCAAACAATAATACTCAGATTCTTAGAAGATCCTCGAGGCAAGTTCACAGGCCAAGCAAATTTAAAGACTTCCATATCACATATCCTTCATCAACTGTTGCCAATCATTCTGCAGGTAATAGCCTCTATCCCATTAGTTCTGTTCTCTCCTATAAAAGCTTGTCTTCTTCTTATCATAGTGCCATTTTATCTGTTACTCAACAAACTGAACCTCAAACATATAGTCAAGCTTCTAAGGATCCTAATTGGGTTCAAGCCATGAGAGAAGAGATTGAGGCTTTGGAACTTAATCATACCTGGACTCTTACTGATCTTCCTAGCCACAAGACAGCCATTGGGTGCAGATGGGTCTATAAAATCAAACACAGATCAGATGGGTCCATAGAAAGGTATAAAGCCAGATTGGTGGCTAAAGGCTTTACTCAAATAGAGGGACAGGATTATTTGGACACTTTTTCTCCTGTGGCTAAATTGACCACTGTCAGACTATTATTGGCTTTGACTGCCATCAATCAGTGGCATTTGAAGCAACTGGATGTGAACAATGCATTTTTACATGGTGATTTGAATGAGGAAGTGTATATGACGATTCCTGAAGGAATGCAAAATGCTAAACCAGGACAGGTTTGTAGGCTTCAAAGGTCTTTGTATGGGCTGAAACAAGCTAGTAGGCAGTGGTATGCTAGGCTGTCTTCTTTTCTAGTTTCTCATGGATACAAACAATGCTCTTCTGACTATTCCTTATTCATCAAGCTTGGGGTTAAGACAATTACTGCTTTGCTGATATATGTGGATGATATTGTTTTGGCTGGTAATGACTTAGCTGAAATACAAAGCATCACTCTCCTGCTAGACAATGCTTTCAAAATAAAGGATTTGGGGGATTTAAAATTCTTTCTTGGCTTTGAGGTGGCCAGAACTTCTGCTGGCATTAATATTTGCCAAAGAAAATATGCTTTAGACATTCTTACTGATAGTGGAATGCTTGGTTCCAAACCTGTATCTACTCCTTCGGATTACACTACTAGATTACACAAAAATTCAGGGTCTCTTCTTTCAGCTGAGGATGCATCTTCTTATAGGAGATTGATTGGAAGATTGATTTACTTAACTAATACTAGACCTGATATTACATATGCTGTGCAACATTTGAGCCAATTTATTGCTGCTCCAACTTCAGCTCATCAACAAGCTTCTTCAAGAATACTTAGATACATTAAGGGGTCTCCAGGTGCAGGAATTTTTCTATCTGCCAGCAGTGCTGTTCATTTGAAAGGTTTTAGTGATTCGGATTGGGCTGGTTGCCTTGATACTAGGAGGTCTATTACTGGTTATGCTATATACCTTGGTGATTCATTGATTTCATGGAAATCCAAGAAGCAAGTGACTGTCTCCAGAAGTTCATCAGAGGCTGAATACAGAGCTTTAGCCAGTGCTGCTTGTGAGGTGCAGTGGCTCACCTTTTTACTCCAAGCTTTCCAAGTTTCTTTCCAACAGCCTGCTACCATTTATTGTGATAACAAATCTGCCCTCCACATTGCTGCTAATCCTGTGTTCCATGAGAGAACAAAGCATATTGAGCTTGATTGTCATCTTGTTCGAGAAAAGGTCTTGAGTGGCCTTGTGAAGTTGCTTCCCATTTCCTCAGCAAATCAACTTGCTGATATATATAGCAAAGCCTTGCTGCCTAATGCTTTTCAGTTCTTGTATTCCAAGCTAGGAATGTCTAATATCCATTCCTAGCTTGAGGGGGGCTCTTAGTCAGTATACTAGTCAATATACATTGTCCTTTTACTATAGTTAAAGGTTAGCTTGAATGGTTAGTTTAGCTGAGTTGTGCTGTAACCATAGTTAGTTACAAAGTTTGTTATCTTTGTAATTACCTATCTACCTATAAATACTCAGCTTGTAATCTTTTCTGTAATTTTTCATTCATTTTCCAATAATAAAAACAACGTGCCTTATTCTCTCAGCTTTCTCTGGAAGTTTCTTCTTCTTCTTTCTCAAGCACCTGTATCCATGGCTGATGAAGCTTCTCTGAGGGACTCCTTTCATCTTGAGCTTTCAGTAGATGAAGCCGAAACTCAAGCACAGCCTACTGAAGAGAATATCAGAACAAACTTGGGGGATACGTTCTGTTCCATTCTTATGGGAATGAAACTAAGTTCAATGGAGAATAAAACTTCTGAATATTCAATGGCGCTTGCAAATGCTGCCTTTTCGGGTGTTGAGTGTATTGCTAGCATAGCATGTAGTAATGGAGGATGGTACTGCACCTGCACTGCACTACCCTTTTCTGATCTTGAGGAACCTGGAGCTACCATTGGTAGTCTTTGGTGGCATGGATCCGAAGTCTCCGATGATCTGCCATGAATACATTCAGAGAGTGCTCTTACTATCTCATCTTTTGTGATGGCTACACCCTTTGTGTTTAGCTCATGTGACAATAATGTAAAGTCTCTGCTCAAAGCACAGCTTCTTTAATTGACTTGTCAAGTGTGGAAATAATTTTTTGGGAGGTGGCCTGAGTGATCTCACAAAAGATACTTTGGTGAGATTACCTTCCTCATTTATGAAAACATGATATTGATATTGATAAGAGCTCCTTTTTATTTTGTTGAGGCTTGGAAGATTGCGTTTCACTACGGAAGCCTTAACTTTATGAATGACATATGTGCAATTGTTAAAAGTTCATTCTTTTCTACTTTTGTAGGGAGGTACCAAAATCGCTTATTTAGGTGTTTCAACATTCTTTTAGAGAACTTATTTATCTTAAAAATAATTTTAATTAAAATGAACTTTTTTTATTAAAAAAACAAATAAACAAACAAATTGAGCCCAACTCTCGTAAGCAGATTGACTGATCCATAAAACAAACTCAGACATTGGAATTCAAGAAGAGTTACATTTATAATACGTGCATAAGTTCCAGATGTGTGAATATTTGTAAGTAATGCAGAACGGAAATGCTTGCACATTGACACTCGTGTTCAAGGCTTGTAATGTAACGTAACAGTGTTCTCAAGTTCAGCTAAAGCCTAAAGCTTAGGTGAAACGCTGGTTTAATTTTAAGTGACTTCGAATAATTATTTGTTTTCTTCTTCTCTTTTATTTATGAGAATAAAGTTTGATTTTCAAGTCAGTGTATGGGATTAAATTGAGACAAAGTAGATATCAATATCTCTTAAAAACACCAAAGAGTTTTGTAACTAATTAATAGGAAAAAGAAACAAGAGAAACATAGTATTTATTATAAACTAAATTATTGTAGGATGGAAGGAAAATAAACGGTGGCAAAGAAATAGCACTAAAAATATCTTTGAAAAATAAATACGGCATCTTTTTAGTACAACACAGAATGAGTAGACTGTATTGTATAAAAATAAGATCTTTGATAACATAATTAGGGATCTTCTATCCATTTTCCCATAGAATTCTAGTTTCTAGCCCTCCCTCCTTAAAAAAGAAAAAAGAAAAGTTCACAGCTCACAAGAAACAATAGTTTTGTAACACCACAAATTTGAGTTTAGTTATGCAATTGTGTTAAATATTTGGAGAGAATTTAGTCACCTGAAGCGATTATATTGAGTTCGAGCAAAATTGTCTCCGGTAGAAAATGCCTATGATCAGTATCAAATAAAGTAACAAAATTTTTCTAAGAGAAAATCTCATTCTTAAGTTGTGGAAAAAGGAATCAAAAGTCTAGCAAGAAAAGAAAACTTAATCAAGATGACAAAATAACTAAAGCACATTTTCCCTTCATTAATTGGAAGTTGAACGCACCTGACTCTCACCTTGCATTACCAGAATGAAGCAAGAAAACCCCTAGAACACCTATTCAAACCAAAAAGGAATATTCTCAACAGCTACGAGGAAAATCAAACCATGGAAATCCCATTACAAATTCTCATGAAAATCTCATTAGCATGCAATCCTGTATTTGTATAAAAGGAATATACGATGTTGAATCATGGTTCTTTCATTCATTCAGTCCATTATCATAACTTGTTTGGCAATGCAAAAATCTTTAGTTAAAGAGAGCAAGTTGCCTGCAATGGAAACCAATGCTCCTGGAGCAACTAGCAATAGCTTGTATGGGGATTTTGAACCTTAAATCAAATGGCTTACAAAGGAAGGACAACGACTCTTGAGGAGATTGCTAACTTTGCTCATCATTTATTGTCTCACCTCGACTATCTAATTCTTCAAAGTTATAATCATCATCAGATAATCCCATCTTAACAGCATCTTCCTTATCAATGATCTTGTGTTTATTAAATTTCAGTGAATCAGTTTCTGGTTTTTCACTTATGTGCATATATGATATCAGAACTGGATTGGGTACCTTCTTTGGTTGTCTACCTGTTTTTTGCTTGATCCCATAGTATCCTTGCCTTCCCTATCTCTAGCCATTTTCTCCTCTGCATTTCATTCATAAATTGTGCGGTCTGTTGGCTTTGGCTTGTTTATTTCTTAGGCCTCTTACCCTTAATGTTTGCATACTGTCATTACCTTCCTTATTGGAATCACCTATATTTTTACCCTATTAGGTTGGTAATAAGTCCATTTCAACATCGAATTACAAAGTTAATCATAACATGGAAAAATAGATGTCACAAGATTCATTATCCACATCACTAGTTCACATCAAAACCCAAGCTTGTCAAATTTTGGAATTCTGAATCCCAACACACTCTAAGAGGAGTTAGACGAAACAATTGCCTTCATTACTAATACCCATCTTCCTACTTCTTCAAACAATTTCACAGCCTATTGGAATTATTATTAAGCTAGATACACAATTTCAAATTATGAAATCATAAAAATTTACTAACATACTACATAAAGCAAAATTTATGACAGTATTTTCTTACTACTAGTCATTCACAGTTAATGACATTCATTCAGTTTCTCTAACAGAAGCAAATTTGTTCTTTTGTTATATATATATATATATATATATATATATATATATATATATATGTATTCTTCAAGAGAAAAAAAAAAGTATCTTGTACCCCAATTGAGAACTCTAGTTCTAATACTTCTTTCCTTTTGTTACATTTATACAGATCACAATAATAAGGAAAATTAATTTACCTTTGACACTAATTGTGCCCCTTATATACTTTGACTCCATTGAATTTAATCCAACTTCACAATATCATACAATTTCCACTGCCCAGCTCAATATATGTGATCATAAAACTATACATTATTGCTATTGCACAAATACTGTCTATGAAAGTTCCATGTCCACAAACCTACCCTCTTTTAGCAACTGGTGGTTTGTGATTCCAAACTTTCTAGATCATCATCTGATTTTCTCTTGCTATAAAAGGATCAGTGAATCGAACATCCTCCATGCTGTATCCCTGTTCAAATATATGGATTCCCATTTTAACAGGGTGGATATAGGTATCTATACAACATGGACATGTAACCTTCACATGGTTCCATTCATTTTCGAAAGGCACCTCATACGGACTATTTCTGAATTTTATCTCTGGTAGATCACAGAGATATGCATGGTGCATTCCTGTCCGGAAACGGGGACTGTAAGGGAACATTCATTGCCATTGATGTACACCAAGGGACGAAAAAATTGGTTTTGAATGGGTGCAACAATAAGACAAAGAACCATGTCAGAGAACTTAATACGAAACCAGAAAGAAATTGAAGGTCCCCTGCTCTGCTGATCGAACCACTCTGGAATCCTATCTCTTGGCAAACAAAACACAGTGTTTCCTGCCTCATGCAGTTCCTGTTAGCCATAAAGAATTCATGAGTTTACCAAAGTTAAGTACACTATATATTATTAAATAAAATACATTTCAAACAATATAAAACCTGATTTAGGAACTGCTTATACTTGAGGAAGTCAATGATTTACAGTTTATTGCAAAGAAATGCTTTAAGTTTGGTGGAATCCCTCTAATTTCCCCAAGATGTTTGCAGTGACATACATCAAGTATCCTTAAAAAGTGACATTCTTTGATGCGTTCAGGAAGGATTTGTGAAATTATTCTTAGATAGACATAATTCCTTCAGATGTGCAAACCCAGTAAAATCTATTGAAAAAAATTCATCACAGAGGTTGCAACCTCAGACAGTAAGCCTTTCTACCTTTGAAGATACTATTGACCCCATTTTTTCTTCACCCTCTTCCTGTTTTAGCCATTGCCACCCTTTCAATCCCACAGCGAAGATATTAGTCAGTTCTGGCATCAGGACAATGCTACTTGGCACCTTAAAAGTTTCACGACGACTTTAAAAGAGCAGTTGTAAGCCTTGAAGCCCAGCAAGATTTTGAAATGAAAATGATAATTCTGTTATGGAAGATTCTGACAAACAAAGTTCTCATGTTTTCCATCTTTCCTAATATTTTTGGAAAACTCTCAAGACTGTAACAAAATGATATATCAAGTTTTTCAAGAGAGGTCAACTTGATAGGTGGAAAACTCCTAAGCTTTTTGCATTCAAAAGCACTCAATATTTTAAGCTTATCCAGAAAACCAATTGAATTGTGAACTGTAATTAAATTAAGGCAGCATTTAAATGAAAATTCCTTCAAATTTGGGAGACCAGATACGTCAGGAATCTGTGTTAAACATTTGCACCATCAAAATTCAATATTCTTAGATTCATGAACATCTGCCAAAAAGAAACAGAAACAAGAAAGAAATAAGAACAGAATGAATAATCTTAAAGTGAATTTTATTAAATAACAAGATGCAGAAAATGTACTCTTTAAGCTTACCTTCCATAAGCCATCCAACTCAAATGACAAAATACAACTATAGGGTAACTTGCATATGGCAACTTTTTTAGGATGAAAATCAGATGGTAAACAATGTGAAGGATATCTCCACCATTCCAGTACTCTCAATTATTTGGAAGATATTTGGGTCCTTTGGAAAATTTACCATTTCTAATAATAAGTGTTTTGAGGAAAAACAAAAAATATGATTTGAACATATGATAGTCAGGAAACATAAATCAAGATATGAAACCAAATGATTCATTAGTCTCACTCACCTTGTTGTCTTCCTAAACTTGAATTATATCTTCTGGTAACCATAGTCTACTGCACTTCTCTGGCTCTTTCGGTGATTCTTGCCTGACAATTTCTTTACCCATGGCCTCAATCAAGTTATGCATTGTAACTCTAGGTACTTCACCATACCAACTAAGCTTTTTTATAAGAGATTTTTCAACCAACACTCCAATATGATATTTAATTCAATCACCATAATGAGCACAAAGTATATCTACAACCTCTGTCAAGGCATATCTATTGAAGCAACAGGCAATGCCAAGAAAAAGACTCTTGTTCTTCCTCCAAAGCATCAAAGCTTACTTTAAGTATCTCTAGGATTTGAATATTAGGAATTCTTTTATATTGTTAGATAGCAGATTTCCATTCTTCTACGCTTTTTCCGAAAAAGTTGGAACCTATCACTTCCAAAGGCAATGGAAGGCCAGAAGCATAAATTACTACATCATTCAAGACCTCCTTATAACTTGGATCAACCTTTTCTGTTTTAAAAGATTTCCATGTAAGCAATTTAAGAGCATTGATCTCATTCAATAGTTTCACTTCATATGTTCTTTTAACCCCATGAGATGCTAGCAGTTGTTTGTCCCGAGTGGTGATGATGACTCTACTGCCTGGACCAAACCAACAAGGTCTTCCAACAATAGCTTGTAATTGTTCATGCTTGTCAACATCATCTAGAACCAAGAGAACCTTCTTTCGCTGAAGCCTATGTTGTATTATTGAAGCTCCTTGTTCAAGACTTGCTAAGTTCTCTCCAAGTATTTCCCAAAGAAGGATGCTCTAGAGGTGTTGTAACCCCTGTTTGTCTGATTTTTCTCTCAAATCTTTAAGAAAACATGAACCATCAAAATGGCAAGCAATCGAATTATAAACTGCTAGAGCAAGTGTTGATTTTCCTATCCCGCCAATTCCATGGATCCCTATCATGTAGACACCATCATCAGATCCAACATCCAAAAGCTTCGTTACTTCTAGTAATCGTGACTCTAGTCCAACCGGGTAATCCGCAACAGGTAAAGGAGCACGATTAATCATGCTGGAGACCAACTCAACAATCCTCCCAATAAACTCGTATTCATACCCATCTCTGTTGCAAACATAAAAGTCTTAATGAAGTCAAACCAATAGCCTCGTATCCAGGTTTGATACCAATGTTGTTATGGTTAACAAGCATTTCTTTTCTCTTTCAATTTTAACATCAAATCATTAGACAACTGAAACTTAATCAAACAAAAATTATGAAGTAAAAGATTGGTAAGGTGTGGTACCCGTGTTTGAAATGAAAGCCAAACAAGTTAGCTACTTGATGCAGAGCCTTCTTCCAATTCTCCAACTTCTCCATGTTGTGGTTGAACCTTTCCTGATGCTTAGCCAATGCTTCTCCATAACTAACTTTCTGGTGTCTGACATCAGAAGGAACCACGTTATAAAAAACTGGCAAAACCAAAATATTTTTGCTCTTAAAGCACTCAAGGATGTAGGCAAGTTCATCTAAGAAAAATGAGGAAGAAGCATAATTTATAGAGAGCACAGTGATGGTAATCTTGGACTCTTGAATTGCCTTCAGAAGTGCTGATGTTATTTCCTCTCCACTCTGAAGCTCCTCATCATCAATGAAAGTATAGATTCCCGTTCCCCTGTCATCAAGAGCTTTGTAAAGATTGCCGGTAAAACCATGTTGTGTGTCTGCGCCTCTGAAGCTGAGGAAAACATCATAGTTGAAGGAAGAGGAACATGATCGCAAAGCCATGTGAACTGAGAAGAAAGTCTACTGTGATTGTGGATGGAATGTTGGGTCTCCAAAACTTGGATGAAGGTTCATATGTTTATTTTTTCTGGCCTGCATAAAATAAAACAATTAGAAAATGAAGGACTGTGATCAGTTAGTGTTAGAAGATGAAGTGTGTGAGTTAATATGCATTAAGAGACATTATTTTTGTGTAACCACTAAGTATTTGAAGGGTTATTGACATTATGCCCGTTTATTGTGTTAATTGAAGAGTCATGTAATGGCTATAGATTGCTCTCAAGTCTCCTCTAGCTCTATTTTTCTAACATGCACCCTCGAAGTAGAATGTATTTGCGTTTTGGATCCACTGACAATTTTGTATAATAAATAGCAACAGTGGATGATGCTGTGTATCTTCTTCAGTTTAATATATATAAAGCAAAGCACTGTCATTTTTGAGTTTTTTGAAATTAAATGAATTAGATTTGTTGATTTTATCACTAGCATCCAGAAAACCTTCCACGAAGTTTCATAAAATAATTAATCTCCTTGGTATTAGTTGTTCTTCTAACATGCTTTATAACATTATATATTTTTTATCCTAATTTTGTAATTTTTAATAAACTTTAATCAATAAAAAAGTGTGTCTAAAAAGTATGTTGTTAGCACTCTTCATATCCATTTTTATACTATAAAAGAATTTAGAAAACACTTTTTTCTCTCCATCAGTTAGACATTTTCAACACTTTTTCTTTTCTCTCTAAAAGATGCATTTCACATTCTATTTTTGTAACGAGCTAAAAAAAAGTATCTCTCAACCATTTCAAATTAACTTTCTTTGTTTTTCATATGTATGCTTTGATTTTCTTAATTAACTACTAATTTTTTTTAACTTAAAAATAGCTTTACATAACAATTTAAATTTTTTATTCTAAATTTATTTATACATTAAAAAATATTTTTATTATAAATTTTAATTATATAAAAATAAATATTTATTACATGCTATGCAAGAATATAAAATATTAGTTTATTTCATTAAACTAGTATCAGCTAGTTTAATAATAATGCTTTTTCCAATGGGTTTATTGTATTCGCCTCAGCATACATCAGCTAACAACTCAAGCTTAGCATAGCACAAATGTGACGAGAGATTGTGGCTTTCAATAATTAATTATGTCATGTATTAACCTGTTTATACTCCAATTTTTCTGCAAGGGATAGAGTGAATTGCTCGGTATCTAGAAATCGACTGTGCACAGCTACAACGTCAGATTCTTTAGCATATGAGAATTTGTATATATAGTTGAGCGAAGACAAAAATTAGCATAGCATATTATTATTAGCATAATCAATATTGTCCTTTAAAAGATGCAACTCTCACCAATGTTCAATGATAACTAGGCAAAGTAGTTTCTACATTCTCCCGGGCATTGATTTCTTCAATAACTTTCTCTTTTTTACAAAGAAATAAAAAATATAAAAGGCGCAGGAATTATCTTGGCATGTGGATAACACATCGCAGACACTTTCCTTCCTTCATGAGATTGAAAGCTTTCATCAAATGGTAAATTGTGTGTTATGTAGTCATCAATCTGGATTTCCTGCATATTAATCATAATATTAGTACATTTTCTTTTGCTAAAATCGCTGCTTGAAGGAATGAGTCTCCAATATCAAACTAAAGAACAAGAGCATAATCCATGAGGAAAAAAAACATTTTAAGCAAGAAAATAGTTCTAATAAGCATTTGAAGTTGCATTCTCAATTCCTCCTTCCCCCCTTCAAAAATATCTCTTTCACGGACATTTGACACACTTTATAATGAAAAACAAGATTAGGTCACAAATACCAGCTATATATTGACATAGCACATCACATCCCATGCTAAACTTTGTAAGCTGAGATTTTTTTCTTGTGATAATAATAACATGAAATTGTCCTCCGCTTCATCATAAATAAACAATAAAAGTGCAGCAGATGGAAGTTAAAAAAAGGGCATACAGCAGGTAAATCAACATACACTTTGACATTCATAGACAAAAACATATACAAGTAGAATGAGATAGAGAATTTTCTCAGGGTAATGCTGCTATAAGAACTGTTTACATTTGCAAAAACTCATTTTTTAACCCTTAGATTTACCTTTGTATCTCTGGTGTCAGATCAAATTTCAAAGCATCAAGCATATTTTCTGCACAAATCAACATGAAATCTAATGGTTCTTCACATTTGTTGTCTTCTCTCCTTAAGTGTTTGTCCCTGTAACATTACTAAATTTCTATCTTCTTTGTAGAGCTATTCTAATCATTGGTCAATGAACTTAATTATCTATGCAACAAAATGACATTTTTCAAATAGTCATAGAGAACCATTTCTGCAGAAGATAGACATTGCCATGTTTCAGCTTAGAGTGAAAACATATAAAGTAGTCAAGCTCAGATGATGTTTCAGTTACCTTGTTGACATACTTCTCTACTAATGAAGGCAGATCAGATTTAGGTTTCCATCCCCCAAATAGAGATCCTTTCAATGTTCTTCCCATTAGGAGTAGTCCATAATGAGCTGACATCTCAGGTTTCACCTTCGGCACACCAAGTGTTACAGTCGAACCCCATCCCTATGCAACCAAGGAAAGATAGAATGAATTCAAGTATAATGAATAAAAGCTTTTAGATGTCAATTGTCAACACAAAAATTTTGGGTTTATAGAGTATTACATCACAGCATGACTGCAATGCAGTGGTTATCATATCAGTGTCATCTACACATTCGAACGAGAAAACTGCCCCACCATCAGTAATGCGCTTAATAACCTGGAAATTTTCAACATATATAAATGGTTGTTATGACTTCCAAACTTTTTCTTTGTGTGCATACTTATAGTTTTTGTGCCGAAGTAAAATTATATTCGACCAAAATAAGATTCATAATAAATAAATTTGTATGGATCAAACATATGTAATATTTGATCCAGAGGCATACTTTTGATAGCCATCAATTACAGTTACATACAATTTTCTCCACAAAATAAAGTATGAAAAGTTAAATCAGATGTTTTGTAAAGAGAAGATCAAGCCACCTGAGCAATAGGTTCTTTATAGAAATTCAGGAAAACAACTTCAGTAACCCCAAAAGCTTTAGCTGTGGCAACAAACAACAATACGTAAATAAAGGGAATTATTAAATATAAATTTAAGAGTAACTTGGGGAATTGAATATGGTACAATTTTAACACTTCTGTGGATTGTTGTCCACACCAATTATTCGAGATGCACCTCTTACTTTGGAAGCTTGAGCAACCTAATTGATCAAAGGAAAATTAATTACAATTTGGAAAATATTATTGCTCATCTGTTGAGAAGTTAAGATCAATACAATTGCTTTATCCATGTACTTACAGATAGGCCAACAGTTCCAAGACCAAAAATCACCACAGTTGATCCTTTTGACACGTCAGCAACATCCCATGCTGCACACAGAACAAATTAGGCCGAAACTTATGAGAATATTGTTTGTCTAGGAAAGTATTTAATGATTTTATTTAAAAACAAGAACAAATTATAAAATTGTTTGTTTCTGAGAAAATTGCTATTTCAAAATTGTTTGGATGTATGTGAAAGTCTAATTATGACCAAGGAAAGGCGGAAACTTAATTTTTTTTTACTGTGCGCTCAAGACATCTATTAAAAAATACTAGTTGCCTAACAATTAATAGCGTAATTGTTAATAATTCTTCAAAATACAATAAAAATAATGAAATCAGGGAAATTTGGTAATAATAAACAAATAAAAAGTTTGCGAAATTTATTCAAGTTGGATGAAGTTTTTCCATATTCTGGCATATGAGCATATCTCTTGGTGTTATTTTGCGTATAATTTTGTTAAAAGCTACTGGGGCCAAAAAGAGTTATGATTAAATTTTTTTTGGGTACAAATCCCTAAAAAACACCTTTTTTTTAATTCTTTTATGATTTAACTACATAAACTAAATGTCATTACAGTTTTAGTATAATAAATACTTTTTGCATAAAGTATTCTCGACATTTATTTTCTTTATATGGTGCTCTCACTCGTTAACATTTTTCTATTATCAAATTAAAAAAAAAGGCAGTAAGTGCATGATATAAATATTGTTTTTCAAACGCATCCTAAAAAGACATTAACACAGCTTATAGCGAAGTCTTGGTGTACAGAGTTCCAATTCCCAGCTAAATCTTCAGCATTCCATCGCATTAAAATGTCACAATATGGCAAACTTTTGTTTGGAACTCATCAAACCAAACCAAGCTCACAAGGACAGAAAATAACAAAATACTTGAGGGCTAACAAAGAGAATATAGTTAAATTCTTGATGCACAATACGGACATCATGTTCCTAGCGTTACAGAAGACAACTAAACATTATATTCTCAACAATCATTTCTTCACTAGAACATAAAGAACAACACGATTGCTGCAATAATCAGGGTGCCAGAGCGTTTGATCCACACGGCCAATGGTGAAATTATCCATTGCAGCTTCTAAGAAGTACTCAAGAATGGCATCTGAAATCAGAAAACACTACTCAGCAGTATGCTATAAATTGTGGTCCCAAAAGAAAAGAAAAAGGAATGGTATTCTTTACCATTTCGGAGTTCTCCAGCCAAAAATATTGTTGTATTAGGTCCAGAGAGCTGCATAAGTGTCTCTAGCAGATCCACAACTGCCCCCTCACTGTACACTACATCAGATCCTATCACTGAAAACAAGAAATCAAGTATTGAATCAATAAGGAATGCTTGCAAAATATCATATGAGACGCAGGTAATTCAAATATTAGACAAGGCATGCAAGTCAAAGGAAGAAAAAGATACAATTAACTACAAAGCTATGATTAGAATGATGACAATAATCAGAATTCACAGCAACATGTCAAAAGTTTCTGGTACCAGTAATTGAATCTTGTTTTCTCTTTGTCATTTGAAGGAGTTGAGGGAGAGAATTATTACCGAAATCGGGTGTGGGGTCAATGAGTTCTGAGTCAGGATCTTCTCCCCATGTGAGTTCAGTTGCTGTTACAGAACCCCGTAGAGAAACATGTTTCATATTGGTCTTAATGTTCTTTCTCAGTGGCCTCAGCCTATCTGGCAGATCAGTAACAATGACCTCACCACCCAAAAGGGCTGCAATGCAACTAAGGAAGAAAAAATAAGAAAGGTGTATCATAGAATGAGTAAGAAAAAACTTAAAAATAACTCCTCGTCATTTGCTAGACAACTTAGAGCTAGTTTGGATAAACTTTTGAACAAACACTTGAAGAAAAAGAAAATAAGAAGAATTAAGGAGATAAAATGAATCAAACTTCTCCCATAAGATAAAATCAACTAATACACAACTAATGGATTAGCAAGATGAGAGCTCAAAGAAAAATTTAGGTGGAAAAGTAGATTTTAACCTATGGGAGGAGAAATTTGATTCTTATTATCTCCTTAGTAAGAAGCTTATTCAAACTGTCTTTTGGTCGTAAAAAAACAATGCAAAAGCTCAAAGCTGTTTTCCTAGTTCATTAAATCCATGTGGAAAAAGCCAAAAGCTAATCAAGAAATTATGGACAAACTATAGCCATTTAGCATGAACAGGTCAAATAGAATGAGATTGCAATTGAACTTACCCAACCAATCCACAACCAGAACCTAATTCAACAATCTTCTTTCCCTGAAGGACAAGCATCCCTGAATCAACAGAATGCTCAAGAAACTTTCCCAATACAACTCCACTGTCCCACATCACTGCTCCAGTTACTCCAGGCGTTCCCTTAAAACAAAAGTCCAAAATGTCAAAACTGTTTAATACTAAAAACCAACAACTAGAAAAGACACAAGCTAAAGCAGAAGCTGTCTGAGCACTAATGTGAATTATCCATGTCAACAGAACCATTACACATAAATAAATCAAAAAAACAAGCACAGAATCACACGTCTCCATCCCTCAACCACCAAAACATGCACAAACAAATAAAACTCAGCAACAAACATTACAGTTAGTCACTAATTTAAGTTATTTTATTCTGTTAGTTAAGTTCCGTTCCTATAAAACAAGTGTACATCATCCAAGACACCCCAGACACTATATATATTGATGATTACTCAAAAACAGGTTAAATTGCTCATTTTCTCAAAATTCAGATCTTCAATAACACATGTCACCAACAGGGGTATTGCAAGCTACTAACTTTAAGCAACAACAATCAGCATCATGATATTTTACGAAATGGGTAATCACGTTCGGGCAAAAAACAAAACCGGGTCATTAAGTTAGAACCCAAACCATGACGAAAATCAAAGCTTTAATCAATAACCTTTAACCAGAGCATTGAGAGAGAGAGAGAGAGAGAGATACCAATGAGGAAGGGGATTGAAGAATGGAGAGAGAGTGGCCACAAGAGTCGAGTGAGAGTTGCAAGGAAGCTTGAGAGACGAAGGCATTGGGTTTCGAAAGTGTGGGCTGCTGAATACCCCAAAGCAGCATGGTCTCCTCCGCAGCGGATTCCTCCCCACCAACCACCAACCGAACCTCACCACCGTAAGAACCCAACTTCACCATTTGCGCCACTGCTTCCTCTTCCTCTTCGTTGTTGTTGGTCATGGTGTCCTCGCTCTCTCTGTTTCGGATTGAATTGGGTTTTAATTTGTGGCCTTTTTAGGTGTGGGCGTTGAAACTAGGGCTTTCGATTCCTGCACTCCGTTATGTAACTAGGACGTTGAAAACACCATGTACCCCAACGAAACTAGGCCAACCGAGCTCCAAGTTTCGGTCAGATACTGACCCAGTATTAGATAAATGCTAGAGGGTACGTTATGTAACTATTGTGTAACCACCCATGATACTCGTCCAAAGATCTCAGGATAGCTATTACATGTAGTTAAATTGAATGCACTTAAATGTACATAACTTGGTACTTGACCTAAGGATATGGATATTACACTTTCACATTTAAGTGCTTTTGAGCTAGGTCTCAGAACCCTAGACATGATCTAATTATAGGGACACACTCAAATGGACAAAATTTCCCTAATCACATTAGACATCCAATCACTTGTCAACCCTAGCATGCACTTCCCTTTCCTTTTCCAATTACAACATGTATAACACCTCCTCACCTTGTCCTCTTATTGTACCTCTTTTCCATTTATGTTGTCAAACCCCTCCCTCTCTTCTCCTTATCTTCTTGCAAAATTTTCCCATTTTCTATGTCGTAGCCTAACGACCACAACCTATCCCTGCGTCATTGCAAGTTGTTTTGCCTCATTTTCTTTTCATTATTTTGTTGTTGCCCAAATTAACCAATCTGGAAAATAGGGATTATCTGCAAGAGGTGTTTCGTGAGTGTATGAGGTATTTTATAAATGTAATCAGAATACCTATTCTAGAATACCCATTACACTTACAAAAACACCTTTTCTTGAAGTATGATTGGTAATCTGGAAATGTATTTCAATATACTTGTTCCAGAATATTACATTCCAAAACAAGTAGTTTGGAATACATTTTTGAATTTACCAATAATATTCCATAATTGAAATTTTGAGATAATTAACTTGGATTTGTTATTCGGATTGTGTTCAATTTTTTAGATAATACACTGTGGTAGGGAGGCTTTGAGGGAGGTACTATGTAGAGATTTAATGCAGGTGGGTAGGGAGGTTATAGTTTAAGGGAAACAAGGTTAACAGGAACTTACAAGAAGAAAGGGCAATTTTGGAACATTTCAAAATTAGGAAGTGTAAATAGTAAAAGGTAGGAAGTAACAACATGAATCAAGGCCTTGTTGGTTGTATTACTATTACCTAATGATGCAAGGCTTGGCATAATGTTTTTTTAGTGGGAAATTAAACAAAAATAAAAGATGGCATTAAATGATGAGGTGACATAAATTTTATTATTATTTAATTATATTTTGCCAGTTAATTTTTGGATGGTTAACAACTTTTATGAAAGTATATTCAACAATTTTGAGTGGTTTAATACTGTCAAAAATTGATTTTCCCTATACAGACCGACGCGGGTATTTTCCATCCACGCATCTCAGCCATAGAAATCTTAGATCTACCATAGATTTTTATTTTGATTTTAATTTTTATAATGATTGCCAAGTAACATGATTGATGATGTAATGATGACTTTAACTTATGATGTCATTAAAAATTATGACAGGTCAATTATATGTAATTTTATTTTTTTAATAAACTATCTTTTAAAATTTTTTATTCAAAACAATAGATGACATCATTGTCATATCGTGATAAATTAATAGATTATCAATATCGTTGTTATGTCATCAAAACATTATTACAAGAAAGTAGAGATTAAAGTTAAATTTTTTAATTTTGCAAGAATTAAAACAAAAATATATCTTTAAAGAACTAAAATAAAAATATCACATTTTATAAGGATCAAAAGGTTCTTTAAAACAACAAAATGATAAAAGGTTATTTAAACTCAATTTAAAAATAGAATTTAATTGGACTTTTTGTTGCTTCTGTTCTTTTTTATTTTAGGTTTTTTATTATTAAAATTCACTCAAAACCAATTATTTAAGAGAGTAAAAAAATATGTTAACAACAGGTTATAATTTTATATTTTAACATCATAAAATAATAACAAAGTCCCATCAGGCAATCACAAACACAAAGTATTCATCAACAACCACATAAATGGAGATGAATTAATTTAAATTTATTAAAAATTATAAAATTTTGTGAGATCTACTTCTTATTAAACAAGTTACTTATAATTTTCAAACACTCATCAATTTAGAATTTGATCCTAAAATATTAATTTAGTGTATATTTGACAAATATTTTCAAACAGTCATCGGCTGTTACGAGTTTAATGCTGGTTGCTGAGGGGTAATTAATGTTGGAAGAAGTTGTTGATTTTTTTTTTTAAAAAAAAAAAACCTTATCTCTCTAACAGATTCGACGAAAAGTTGATGGAAAAATAGCCACGGCTGTTTCCAATTGAACTTTCGTTCATGCGCAATTCACATTTACTTAAACCCTCGTTTGCAATTGACAAATGACAAACATCATGGTACTCAATTTAATGCAACTTCAATCATCGTTTAGAGACCCAAACGAAAAAACAAACAATTTTACAATGTAAAATATGATAAAAATATTATAAAATAGTATGAGATAAGAAACAAAAAGTTACAGACTTTATTTGAGAAAAGATAAAAATAAAATTTCAAATATATAAATAAAATAATAATAATAATAAATATATAAGAAAAGTCAAAAAGAAATATAATAAGTGAATTGGTGTAAACATATAAAAATTGGAGATATAGAATATAAAATTTTGATACAATATAGGAGATTTTATTAAAATGAGGGGAGATGATGTATTGGTATACCCTCAAATACATATGGGTCCGGCCCTGCAACCAATCCACTGTAAGAGTCGCAACAATTCTAGCCACTGACAAGTCTCTTACACTATTCACCAAGGTGGTGGCAAAACAAGTTGAAGTTTATCATTGCAGGGCAAGCATTCGCCTTCAACCAAGGGGTATTATTGTTTGTGATGGGTTATTGAAATTTAAAACATGCAATTAATGTTTTTAATTGATACTCGTTGAACGGAAAAGCAAGTAATCGTAGCTCTGAGTTCAATGGCCGTTTAGACGAAAATCATGTTTAAATTAACAAGAAACATAATCTGCCAAACAAGTGAGTGTAACGTTCAATGCAATGCGAATTTGGAAGTGAATTTGGATTAAATATCCGTTTGGGTGTCAAAACAAAAAACCAAACACACTCATAACTTTTAGTTTCTTTTAGGTTATATATTTTGGAAGTGAATTTGGATTAAATATGGATCCAAAAAGCTAAACAAACACGCGAAACATCTCCAAAGAAATACTTGGAGAGAGAAAAAAAAAATAGTAAGTAAACAATAAGAAACTTTAATGATACAACATACAATATGAAGAGAATGAAAAATGGCACACGCCATATTTTATTCATTTCATAAGGAATGAAAAAGTTATTTCAATTTTGCTTTTTCCCGTTTAATCCAAGGAATAATATGTTTGCAAAAGGGGGGACAAGCATCAAAAATAGACGCAGCCTGCTGTTTCATGGATAAACCGAATTCGGCAAACGATTCAGCAGCCTCGTCCGCTCTCCAAAAGAAGTATAAGGGATTTGTAGCAGAGGTTAGAGCTTGCAACTCAGGATAGAGAGGGAAACAATGCTGCAGCGATGTATATGTATATGTAGATGCAGATGCAGATGCAGATGTAGATGTAGGGCATCCATCTAACACAAAGTCAATAGCTTTCTGCGACCCCGATACCACACGAATTTTACCAAAATCATGCTGCCTTGCAATCTCAGGACGGATTGGAATGCTACGCTGCCTTAGAATATGACGATAAAAACCCCAAATATCATACTGCCTTGCAATCTTCATACCATGATAAATACCCCAAATTTCAGCCTCATCCTTTGACGAACATTCCCCAAGCTTAACCGAATACCCAAGCACGAATTTATCACTGTCGTCTCTGAATATACCTCCGCATGCAGCAGTACCAGAAGAGGAATCAAAGGCACCACTCACATTTAGCCTCAACAACCATTCCTCATCAATTTTGGGACTCCTCCACTTCAAGAGATTCCTCGTCATCACATTGTGAGAAGCATGTCCTCTCATAAAATCGTTATAACGCTCAAAGACAACATACCTGATATTACTGATATTACTGAAATATTTCCAACGGTCAAATTGATAGAACACAAGGTCAATGCGGAATTCCCACAACACTTCCACTGCAATCCCAAAAAAAGTTGGCCAAAAAACAGCTGCCTCTGAAAAAGATAAATTTGTTTCCAGCCACACTGTTACATCACAATTAAAAAACTTTTGTACTAATTGCTCATTAGGTAACACACTACTCCAAAACGCAGCCACATCTGGACAATCACGAAGAGCATGCAGACATGTCTCCTCCAACACGCCACATCGCCGACAAGAGGAGTTCATAGAAATATGGCTATATCTCCTTTGGGCATTAGTAATTAAAGCTCCATCTGCAGCTTTCCACAGAAGATTTCTAATTCTTTCAGGGCCAACCCACCTCCGTATCCTGCAAAACAACCTACTATATCTTCCCTTCAGTCACATCACGTCTACCAACCATCTCATATGTTGACTTTATATTTATAATATTGGTATTTTTTACTTTATTACAATTTAAAAGTATAGTTTTCATATATAAGATTATTATGAAACTTGCTTGTCTACATACCTATGCTTTTTAATGAGTGGTTGTGATTCAGAACTGTTGAGATCATGGTCTAATTTTCTCTTGCCATAAGGATCATCATATCGAATATCATCCTGTCTGAATACATGGATTACAATTTAACAGTATAATTTTCATATATAAGATGATTATGAAACTTGCTTATCCACATACCTATGCTTTTTAATGTGTGGTTGTGATTCAGAATTGTTGAGATCATGGTCTAATTTTCTCTTGCCATCAGGATCATCATATCGAATATCATCCTGTCTGCATACATGGATTACAATTTAACAGTATAATTTTCATATATAAGATGATTATGAAACTTGCTTATCCACATACCTATGCTTTTTAATGTGTGGTTGTGATTCAGAATTGTTGAGATCATGGTCTAATTTTCTCTTGCCATAAGAATCATCATATAGAATATCATCCTGTCTGAATACATGGATTCCGGTTGCTTTAACCAGTGAGGTCTCTATCAGACCTGCGTATGTAATTTCCACATGGTTCCATTCCTTTTCTAAAGCTACTTCAAATACATCATCATCATAATCATGCCTACATGCTGATTTTAGGTCAAATAGATATGTATAATACAATTTCTCCTTTTTTACTAGACTGCTAAGAGAGTGAATTTTATGATGTTTGCCATTGATGAACACCGTGGGCGTGGGATAACTAAATTCATATCCCACACGTGCTATAAGAAGACAAAGAACATTGTCAGGGAATTCATTACGAAACCAGAAAGAACTTGAAGGTCCCCTACTTTGGTGATTGAACCACTCTGGAATAGTTGCTCCTGGAAAACAATACTTAGTTTGTCCAGACTCATGCAATTCCTGTTAGTTATATTTCATAAAGATGTCATAAGTTTATTAACATCAAGTGTGTAATATATTATCAAATCATATACGTTAAAAACAAGACAATACCTGATTTAACAACATGCTTGAACCCGAGGAAGACAAGGATATACATTTTACTGCCCTGAAAACTTTTAAGTTTGGTGGAACTCCCCTAATTTCCTGAAGATGCAAGCAATGACTCACATCAAGACTTCTTAAAAATTTCAATTCTTTGATGCATTCAGGAAGGAATGTGAAATTATTGCCCGTTAGGCGTAAAGTTTCCACATGATCAAGCTGCATGAAACCTGTTGAAAAAAAATCATCATACAGGTTGCAATGATAGACATTGAAGATAGCTACATTTGAACATACTATTGAGCCCACTTTTTCTTCACCCTCTTCTGATTTAACCCATGGCCACCCCTTGCAATATGCAGCGACCACATTGAACAGTCGAGGCATCACGATATTGCTACTTGGAAACCTATCAATTTCACAATTACGCAGGGATAAAATTTTGAGTCCAACAAGATTTTGAAATGAAACTGGCAATTCTTTTATGTGAAGGTTATCCAAATAAAGCGTCCATAAGTTTTTCATCTCTCCTAATATTTCTGGAAAATTCTCAAGACTGATACAATCTGAAAGTTTAAGACTTCGAAGGGAGGTCAAGTTGAGAGGTGGAAATGTGGTAAGCTTGCTGCAATACGTGGCACTCAAGATTTCAAGTTTATTTAGTAAACCAATTGAGGGGTGAACTGTAATTAAACTCCCACACCCATTAAATGAAAGTTCCTTCAAATTTGGGAGACCAGATACGTCAGGTGTCTCTGTTAAAAATTCACACGCGTTTAAATTCAAAACCGTTAGATTCCCGAAAATCTGCAAAAAGAAAAAAAAATAAAGGAAAAAAAAAAGAACTAAATGAATAAATTTAAAGTGAATTTATTAATTAACAAGATGAAGAAAATATACTCCTTAAACTTGCCTTCCGTGAGCCATGGAGCCCAAATGACGTAATGCAACTGTCAGGTAACTTGCATATGACAAGTTCCTTAGGATTAAAATTAGATGGTAAACAATTAGAAGGATACCGGTGCCACTCCAATACTCTTAAACTTTCTGGAAAATAATTGGGACCTTTGGAAAATTTAACATTTCTAATAATGAGTATTTTAAGGTTTTTCATCTTTTTGAAGGCGTTTTCATTCCATTCTATTGTTGCTTCTTTCTCGGATAAGGAGAAATCTAGAAATATGATTTCAATTTCACTAGATCCCTGTTAATGAAAAAAGGTACAAATCAACCACAATACTAGTTATATGTAAGACATCAATTCACCTGTTTAAAGAAATTTACAAATTGTCATGAAAAAACTTGACTATGATGTAAAGATAAGATAGACAAAAATAAAAAAGATCAAGATAAGAAACCATACTCTCACTTACCGAGTTCTTTTCTAAAACTTGAATTATATCTTTTGTTAACCATAATCTCCTTCGCTTCCCTGGCTTTTTTGACGATTCTTGTTGGTCAATTCCCCTGCCCATGTCCTGAATCAAGTCATGCATGTTAACTACACCATCCCAACTCACCTTTATTAGAGATTTTTCAACCAACACCCCAATATTATGTTTCATGCAGTCATCATAAAGACAACGAAGTATATGTTCAACCTCTTGCAAATTACGTCCTTTGAAACAACAAGCAATGTCAAGAAAAACACTTTTCTGTTCTTCCTCCAAAGCAGCAAAACTTACTTTAAGTATCTCTAGAATTTCCTTCTTGGGAATTCTTTTATATTGTTCGATGACAGATTCCCATTTTTCTTTAATTCTTCCAGACAAGTCAGAACCTATTACTTCCAAAGCCAATGGAAGGCCAGAAGCATAAGTTACTGCAAGACGCAAGACCTTCAAATAATTTGGATCAGCTTTTTCCTTTTTAAAAGCTTTCCATGTAAGCAACTGAAGAGCATCGTTCTCATTCAATTCCTTCACCTCATATGTTTTATTAACTTCATGAGATGCTAGCAATTGTTTGTCCCGAGTTGTGATGATGATTTTGCTGCCGAGACCAAACCAATCAGGTCTTCCAGCAATTGCTTGTAATTGCTTGATTGTGTCAACATCATCTAGAATCAAGAGAACCTTCTTTCCCCTGAGCCTAGACTGTATGATTGAAATTCCTTGTTCGTGACTTGTTGAGTTGATGATGTTCTTCTCTCCGATTAATTCTGAAAGAAGGATTCTTTGGAGGTGTTCTAACCCGTGTTTGTTTGAGTTTTCCCTCACATTTGCAAGAAAACACAAACCATCAAACTTCTCAGAAATTATCAATTCATTATAGACAGCTCGAGCAAGTGTTGATTTTCCTATCCCGCCCATTCCATGAATCCCTACCATGTGGGCACCATCATCAGATCCAGCATCCAAAAGTTTCCTTACATCTGACACTCGTGACTTTAGTCCAACTTGGTAATCCGCAACATGTAAAAGACAATGATTAATCACCCTAGAGACCTGCTCAACAATCTCCTCAATAAACATGTATTCATATCCATCTCTGTTTCAAACAAAGCAAGTCTTAACAAGTTAAACTAAAAGCCTTGCACTTATTTTCCCTTTAGATTTAATGTCAAATAATCAGACAAGTAAAAGTTAATCCAACAAAAACTGTAAAGTAAAAAGATTAGTATGGTTGTATACCCGTCATTGAAATGATAGCCAGACAAGTCAGCCACTTGTTTCAGTGCCATCTTCCATTTTTGCAACTTCTCTGGGTCATCCTGGAGACTCCTCTCAAGCTTTGCCAATGCTTGTCCATAACTACCTTTCTGGTGTCTCACATCAGAAGGATCCACCTTATAAAAGACAGGTATAACCAACAACTGTTTTCTCGGGTCACAGTGAAGGATGGTTGCAAGTTCATCTAAACAAAAGGAGGAAGAAGCATAGTGTTGAGAGAGCACAGTGATGGCAACTCTGGACTCTTGAATTGCCTTGGTAAGTGCTGGTGTTATTTGCTCTCCTCTTTGAAGCTCCTCATCATCAATGAAAGTGTGGATTCCCTTGCTACGAAGAGCTTTGTAGAGATGGCCAGTAAAACCATGACGTGTGTCTTCCCCTCTGAAGCTGAGGAACACATCGTAATTGCAGGAAGAGGAAGGTGATCTCAAAGCCATGATAAGAAATCTTAGTATGAATGTGGATTCTCCAAAATCAAACTTGAATAAATATGAAAGTGATGAGTGTTAATAACACTCAGTACCAAACATATATATTAACTTTATGGAAAATGTCTCTCTGTTTCGTCTCTGTTTCGTCTCTGTTTCGTCTCTCTTTCTCAGAAGTGAAAACCTTTGACTGTGTATAACCCGTGGTATACGTTCTACACCGCACAAACAACTATAAAGAAAGATTCCTTCACAGTAATTTCTATAAAATAAACTGTCTTACAAAAAAATACTTTTTTTTTAATAAATCATTACAAATTACAAATTAATAAAGTATGTTGTCCATTTTTATAATTGGCACTATATTTAAAATAATTGACTATTGATAATGGCACATCCCCCAAAAAAATTAATTGTTCGCAATAAAAGATACTAGTGAATGTTAACTAAAAATTTAGTTGCTAAGTTTTATTCATGAACTTCAAAAATTTGTTGTTACATTTTTTATCCTAAAAAGTATCCTTCCCCTAAAATTAATCAGATGTAAATATATAATAAGTTGTTTTACTCTAAGTTAGATGAATTTAATTTTTTTATTAGTAGATGCATGTATTCTAAAAGTGATATTTAATTATCATTACATATATTTGTATTATAAATATCGTATCAAAATATTAAAATTGATTTTATTTTTGAATGATAAAAGAAATTGACTGTTTAAGAAATTATTCTTGTGATAAAGTTATTTTCAGTGATGAATTTAGTTTTCTTTTAGAATATCCTTTGAATGAGGGATATTAATTTTTCGAGACAGAATCCTCTTTACGTAATTCAAAGTATATTGTTTGAAAAAAAATGGTTATGTATGTTTTCGTGAAAATAAATTAATCAAAGATAAATATAAAATTTTAGAAAACATGCACAATTAATAATACATAAAAATAAAAATTCATTTTTTAAAAGAAAAAATAAAAATTCATACAACTCTGAATCAATTATCTAATTAAGAATGTCTTAAAGTTTAATGACCACTTAATAAAGTCACTCTATATAAAATTCTAACCTTTGAATGGATGGGTGGTGTGTTAAACAAACTTTGAATGATACACAATAGTGTTAAGTAAACATGTAATTTTTATATTAGGCAAATATAAATTTTGGAAATCAAGATGAAAATGAGTCAGGTCGCCTATTAAGGACCTATGGTTTAACTTGTTTAAGACCTAACCTGACCTGACTTGTTTATTATAAAAGTCAGATTAAGACTTTTTGAAAAACTTGTTTAAATAAAAAAAGTATGGATTGACCTATTTAATATATATATATATATATATATACACATATATATATACATATATATATATATATATATTATTGTCAATTTAATTTTATCTGGGTCCCAAAAAAATGGAAAACAAAAATATTTAAAAAAATTAAAAAAAAGGGAAATGATAAAATGGAAAGAATAAAAAAAAGGAAAGGAAAAATATTAAAACAGAAAAAAAGAGAAAGAAAATGTAAGAAAAAAGACAAAGTAATAGAAAAAGAAA
>PYAF01001262.1:527608-541913 GCA_007407185.1 Glycine tomentella
ATAGAAGAAAAAAAGAAAAAAGGAAAAGAAAGATAATAAAAAGAAAAAAGGAAAGGAAGAAAATAGAAAAAGAAAAAAAGGAAAGAAAGATGATAAAACAGAAAAAAAAAAGGAAAGTAAGAAAGATTGGAATAAATTTAATTTTAGATTTACAATTTCTAAATTCATATTTATGACAAATTTTTTAATTATCTTGTAGGTCAAGTCAGACTTTTAAATAGGTCAGATCAAGTTTAGAAAAAAAATTTATAACAAATAAATAAGTAAGACTAGGCTTTATATTTTTAAACAAGTTTTTTTTTTGCTCTTTCTAAGTTGTTTAGCTCATGAATCTTATAGAGTTTCCAATGAATTAAAGTTCTTAAAAGGTGGTTATTTTTTTGTCGATAAATATTATTTATTAATTTTTTATTAATAGTAAAAATTAAATTCATAATTTTTTTTCTAATTACTCAATCAATCTTATATGTCTTGTGAAATTATGCTTCTTTTTTCCAATGAAAATTCCTATATAGAAGAAAACTTAGTATGATTGTGGATGACTTACTAATTGGGTCTCTAGATTCAAATTTTGACTTATTATTATGCGAAACCATCAAATAACGTTAATTACTACACCAACCAACTTTATGGAAAAATCTCTGTTTTCCTCTCTTTCTCAAAAGCAAAATATTTGACTGTGCATGACCAAAGATAAACATTAAATTATAGAATAAAAAAAATAAAAAGTCATACAACTAAGAATCAATGATAAACAAAATTAAGAGCTTTTTAAAGTTTAATTACCATTTAAAAAAAACACTTACATGACGACTTGGTAAGTTTTAAATGTCAATTTATTTTTAGTTCCTAAAAATGTAAGGAGTAAAAATACTCACAAAAAATTACTCTAATATCTATTCTTCTTCAATCATGGGCCCGTCTCCACGAATCAATCATGCCACTCAAAACGGGTAAAGCGTGGGAACACTGGGTAGGATTATAATAATAATAATAAATGATTGGCGTGTTGGTCCCACATGAAACTCTGATACAAATAAATATGGCCTTCCAATTAAATTGTTAAACCTGTCAATCAAATATTAGTTAATTTAAATATATTAAAGAAATTTTATATTCTGAAATTTAGCCTTTGCACTCATCAATGGCAAGCCGCGTTTCCCTTCCTTAGCTGTCTTCCCTCATAAACCCAAAACTAGCCAACGAGATTAGTTCATGCTTGACTTTGCAGTTTTGTACCCATCTAGGTCAAAAAGTATCATCCTCAAAATTAATAGACTGAAGTGTACGCGGACATATCGTACATAACGCGGATGACTGTTTTGGAAATTCATTTTTTATCTTGTAATTTGCTTGACTTATTAACAAAAACTTTACCCTATGTTTGGTTGGCTAGAAGGAGAAGAAAAATAGGAAAAGAAAAAAAAAATTGAATTGAAAAAAATGGAGAAAAAATTATATTTTTCATCTAAAAATTAACTTTTCCTTTATTTTTTCTCAAAAAAGCATAAAAAAAATGTTTAATTAATCATATTTTTTTCTCTATTTTCTTTCTTTCCATTTTCTTTTCTAGCAAACGAATCTTAAGTAATAGACGTATCCGCACACCAAGAAGTCATTCTGTGAGCTGAGAAGGAGTTGAGGGACATAATTATTACCGAAATCTGGTATGAGTTCTGAGTCAGGATCTTCTGCCCATGTGAGTTCAGTTGCTGTTACAGAACCCCGCAGAGAAACATGTAAGTTTCATATTGATCTCAATGTTCTTTCTCATTAGCCTCAGCTTATCTGGCAGATCAGTAACAATGACCTCACTACCCAAAAGGGCTGCAATGTAACTAAAGAAGAAAAATTAAGAAAGTTGTATCATAGAATGAGTAAGAACAAACTAAAAAATAGTAATTCTTTGCCATTTGCTAGACAATTTAGGCTAGTTTCGATAAACTTTTGAACAAACACTTTAAGAAAAAGAAAATAAGAAGAATTGAGGAGGTAAAATTAATCAAATTAAGATTAGTTATTCATCATTTATATATTGCTCCAATTAAGTAAAAAAAAAAACAAGTATTATAAAAAAAAAAAAGTGAAAAAAGTGACCACATCATAGAACTCTAACAGAGGATGTAGAAATAGAATGTCATTGTATTGGATTGGATGATTAATTTTGTGTACTAGTGTGCTTACAACATGAAAGTGGAAGTTAAATACAACTCCAGTAACAGAATGAAGATAACTAGCTAAGCTTCTAACAAATAATAGCTCACATATAGTCCCTGTTATTAACCACTCCATTTCACTACCATTTATGATTTATTAGTACTTAAATGCATATGTTTACCACAGTCAATAATAAGCACTCAACGTTTTTTGCTTATGCATTATAATCCAATCTTTATCAAAAAGTCATTAGTCCAAATAGTATTGGACTCGGTCTCTTTAAGTAAGATCTCGAATTTGAGTTTTCTGAATAAAAAAATGTAATTGGAAAGAAAAGACTTCACTAAAAATGATTAAATAGATTTTCCTATAAAAAATAGTCATTAGTCATTATTTATTACCAATAATATAATTTGATACTTTTTTTTAGCTTGTCAGGTATATGAGCATTACATAGAAAATCATGACTCATATCCTATAAATACGTAAGTTTGAATATTGTTATTGATGTATAATTTATTTTATTAATTTTCAAGTATTGTAAATTTATTCAAAATTACTCTTTAAGCTTTAAAATGTGTCATGAATCTTGTGAACTTTCTATCCAACTAACCAAATTTTTTTATATAAATAAAAAGGAAATTAACAACATAACCTTAAAAGTTACATTCATATTGATGCTCCTACCCCTCCTCCCTCTCACAATCTCAATCATGATAATCACCAAATTGATTGCAATTACTTCCTAATTATGTCACTCAGATGCTTTGAGAAATGGATGATTTTATAATCATTGTAGTTACTAATAGCCTTAAGTCACACACTGAATGTTTATCTAGATTGAAATTTTGCTTCTATAGAGAGCATTCCGATGTTTTGAGGGGAGCTAATAAGAAATGTTGTTTAGTGAACTAAACTGAGATGCTAGAACCAAATATTAAATTGACGTTGAGTTTATTTAAATCAAAAGTCCAAAATGCCATAACTGTTAACTGAATTCAACGATAGCCAATTCATGGTACGTTGGCCAGTTCACAATTAAACCTTAAACCTAAAAAACGAACAATTAGAAAAGGCACAAGCTAAAGTAGAAGCCGTCTAAGCTCTAATGTGAACACAACCATTACAAATAAATAAATAAATAAGCACAGAATCACACGTCTCTATCCCTCAATCACCAAAACATGCACAAACAAATAAAACACAGCAACAAACATTACAGTGAGTCACTAATTTAAGTTATTTTTTTTATTTTTTTCTGTTCGTTGAGTTTCGTTCCTATACAACAAGTGTGCATCATCCAAGAGACTCCAACACTGTATGAACATTGATAATTAGTTACTCAATGTGAAGCTCAATTTTCATATTCTCCAAATTTAGAGCTTCAATAAAAATAACACATGCCCATCAACAAGGGCTACTGCAAGCTAGTAATTTTAAGCAATAACAATTAGCGGCATGATATTTTATGAAATGGGTAATCACGCTCGGGTCATCAAGTTAGAACCCAAAACATGATCAAAATCAAAGCTTTAATTAATAAATAACCTTTAACTAAAGCAGTGAGAGAGAGAGAGAGAGATACCAAGGAAGAAGGGGATTGAAGAATAGAGAGAGTGATATGAACCAATACGGGGTTCATTGTTTTTTACGGATCGTCCTTGAAAAGGCTTCTTGTTAAAACATAAGAAAAAGGTACACGCCAAGTGTTTGACGAAGAAAAAATAAAGATAAAGACAATATGAAAAAAAGTGCAGGGCAAAATTAATGAATTTAACATGAACAATATGCTAAAAAAAAATAGAATAAAAAATAAAAAGGCGGGAAAGACAAGAAATGGAAGAAGACGCCACACCTTATGAAAAGTGATAAGTCCCGTGGGGATTCGCCACAAAGATTATAGTAACCTTTGATAAGAACCAATGTTTGGTCCAATCAAGAACCCAAGAGGAACTTCCTCTCACACACTTTTAAAAGTGCAAAGGTTTTATTCAATTCAAAGGTGAGTACATAAGACAAATGAAAGGCTATTTATAGCTAACAAGTGGTGTCTCTCTCCTTTTTCTCTCCAATGTGGGACTTTAGTTACATATTCCTTATACTAAAAAAATGTAATTCGTGCTTAACTTTATGTCCCAATTTCATCATCATAGATGCATAATTTGGACTTGAAACTAGAAATACAATTTGTAGGAAATCTTTAGAGCTTTCAAACGCATCAAAGAATGCCTAAAACTGATATCTAAAACTCAAGTTATGTTCAAAACATTGGAGGTATGTAGGCTCTTCACTCATTAGTCTTTGATCTTCATCAGAGAGAGTGGCCACAGGAGTCGAGTGAGAGTTGCAAGGAAGCTTGAGAGACAAAGGCGTTGGGTTTGGAAAGTGTAAGCTGCTGAATACTCAAAAAGCAGCATGGTCTCCTCCGCAGCAGATTCCTCCCCACCACCGTAAGAACCCAACTTCACCATCGGCGGCACTGCTTCCTCTTCCTCTTCTTCATTGTTGGCCACGGTGGTGTGGTGTCCTCTCTCTTTGAGGATTCAATTGGGTTTTCATACGCCCTTTTGGGTGTTTTTGGACATTGAAACAAGGCCCTTGTGTTGTTATGTTAATTGTATTGGAAATTGCTTTATGAAACCCATTTTTTGTTTGAACGCACCTCAAAAAATTATATCTCCGTCTTACCCTTCTTCCTTCTCCCCTGGCTCACCCTCTTCTTGTGTTCATCTGCCTCTTCACTGCATCCCAACTTCTCGTGGTGGCAGCAAGTCTGAGCCTGACAGGTGATGACGAGAGAGAAGGCGGCAGAAGGGAGACGCATGATTAACTAAAATTATAAACACATTTTTATTAACTAAAATTTATTAAAAACTTATAAAAATAGCAGGACTTACTTTTATTCATTGAGTTCTATTTTTAATTTTTTTAAAGTAAATATTCCTTAATATATGTTAATGGGAATTAGATTTGTTAGGCAGATATAAAGTTTACTTTCATAATTTTTATATAGAAAAAGAATTGATATCAATTAAGAATACCTTTGACATAGAAAAAAGAAAATGTGATAGAAATATCTATACATCAATAATCAATAATTTATAAAAACTTTGTTGATATTATTTTAATATCTTTGGTGTACAATAATGATTAGATTTGAACCTTAAATGTTATGTAAACTATCCAAATTTTTCATTAACAAACCAACCTTAGTAGAAGATTATTGGTACTTTAATTATGACTCTGCATTTTATTTTTTTAACTGTATCAATTATATTGATTATAGTTCTACAATTAATTAAATCTACAACAATCCTGTGACGACTAACTAACCCACTTTTCATTTTCAACACAAAATTCATTGCCTCAAATTGATGAGAACCTATTCCCCATCCTAAAATCCTATGTGATAGAGTTTTCACTAACATGGCATCCTAGGGAATCTAATTTGTCAGTCATTCACTATCATCAACAACATCCAACCTAGTTAATTTCCTTTTCTGAACTCATGAATGGCAAGCCGCGTGTCCCTTCCTTAGCTGTCTTCCCTCATAATGATGGTTGACTTTGCATTTTTGTACCAATCAGGGTCGAAAAGTATCATCCATTATCAAATAAATATGCTATTGCGATTACACTTGGTTTTTAGATCCTTATCTCCCACCACCCTCCATAAACAAGTTCCTCCACCTAAGAATATCAATCAATTCCAATACTAAATAAATGTTACACTTTTCATCGCAATGCTAAAAGTATCTTCTTTTTTGTCCCTGAAAAAAAAAAGATCGTAATGTCTTTAATTTATAATCAATATACTTCTTTATCTTTATTTATAAGACTTTTTAAAATTTATTTATCTTTTTTATAAAATTCTTTTCTAATTTCTAAACATATTAGTTATTTTTTTCTACATATAATTACTTAATTATTCTCTCTAAACTGAGAAACATTTTAAAAAGTTGAAATTAATTAATAGGTAGACAGGGTCCAAATTTAATTGGTACTGGCAATTTTTCTGCTATTCTTTTTGGTGGTTATAGCATTTCCTCGAAATTAATAGACTAAAGTGTACGCGGACATATCGTACATTACGCGGATGAATGTTTTGGAAATTAAGTTTTATATCTTGTAATTTGCTTGACTTATTAACAAAAATTTTATCCTATATTTAGTTGGATGGAAGAAAAATAAGAAAAGAAGGGAAATTTTAAAAAATTGAATTGAAAAAAAATGAAAAAAAGGAAAATTTTAAATTTTTATCTAAAAAATAGCTTTTTCTTTCATTTTCTCACCAAACAAATACAAGAAAACATTTCATTAATAATGTTTATTTTCCTTTCTATTTTCTTTCTTTCTGATTTCTTTTCTACCAAACAAATCCTTACCAAAAATAGATACTTAAATTGATAATATATTATTACATATTGTTAAAAATTGTTGTTGCATTATAAAATAAAAAATATCAAGTTTGCAAAAAAATTATTAAAATATGTACATATAAAAATATATTTTAATTAATATTAGAAAAAAAAATGAACGCAGTTATGGGTTTAATGCTGGTTGTTGAGGGGAAATTGCTGGAAGGAGTTGTTGAATTTTTTTTTTTTTTTGAAAACCTTACCCTTCTAACGAATTCATTAATGAATGTTGATGGAGAAGTAACTCGAAGCTGTTTCCGATTGAACATTTATTCGTGGGCAATTCATGTTCAATTGACAAATTAATATCATGATATTCCGTTCAATGCAACTTCAATAACCCTTTTGATACCTAAACAGAAAAAACAAACATTTTAACAATGTAAAATAGGATGAAAATGTTATAAAACAGTATGAGATAAGAAACAAAAAGTTACATACTTTATTTGAAAAAAGATAAAAATAAAATTTCAAAATATGGATCCCAAAAACTAAACAAACACGCAAAACATCTACAAAGAAATACTTGGAGAGAGAAAAATAAAATAATAAGTAAACAATAAGGAACTTAATGATACAACATAAAATATAAAGGGAATGAAAAATGGCACATACCATATTTTATTCATTTCATAAGGAATGAAATTTTTTTCTCTTTTTTCTTTTTACCATTTTCCCCAAAGAAAAGGTTTGCAAAAGGAGGGACAAGCATCAAAAATAGACGCAGCCTGCTGTTTCATGGATAAACCGAATTCGGCAAATGATTCAGCAGCCTTGTTCTCTCTGCAAAGGAAGTATAAGTGATTAGTAGCAGAGGTCAGAGCTTGCAACTCAGGACAGAGAGGGAAACAATGCTGCAGCGATCTAGATGTACATCTAGATGTAGTTGTAGGGCATCCATCTAACACAAACTCAATAGCTTTCTGCGACCCCGATTCCACACCAATTTTACCTAAAGCATGCTGCCTTGCAATGTCAGGACTGATTGGAATGCTATGCTGCCTTAGATTATGATGATAAACAGCCCAAATATCATACTGCCTTGCAATCTTCATACCATGATAAATACCCCATATTTCAGCCTCATCTTTTGATGTACATTCCCCAAGCTTTACCGAAAACCCAAGCACGAATCTCTAACCCCTGTCTGTGAATATACCTCCGCATGCAGCAGTACCAGAACAGGGATCAAATGCACCACTCACATTTAGCGTTAACAACAAATCCTCATCATCTAAGAGACTCCTCCACTTCAAGAGATTCCTCGTCATCAAATTCTGAGAAGCATGGGCTCCGATAAAATCTTTATAACGCTTAAAGACAATGTACATCATATTACGGGAATCGTAAACATCGTATTTATCATAGAACACAAGGTCATTGCGCAATTCCCACAATAGTTCCACTGCAATCCCAAAAAAAGTTGGCCAAAAAAAAGCTGCCTCTGAAAAAGATAAATTTGTTTCCAGCCACACTGTTACATCACCATTAAAAAACTTTTGTGCTAATTGCTCATTAGGTAACACACTACTCCAGAACGCAGCCACATATGGACAATCACGAAGAGCATGCAGACATGTCTCCTCCCACTCGCCACATCCCCGACGACAACAGGAGTCTATAGTATCACGTCTATTTCTCCTTTCGGCATCAGTAATTAATCCTCCATCTGCAGCATTCCACAGAAGATTTCTAATTCTTTCAGGGCCAACCCACCTCGATAACCTGCAAAACAACCTACTATATCTTCTCTTCAGTCATACCACGTCTAGCAACCATCTCATACTGACTTTATATTTATAATATTGCTATTTTTTTTACTTAATTACAATTTTAACTGTATAATTTTCATATATAAAAGATGATTATGAAACTTGCTTGTCCACATACCTATGCTTTTTAATGAGTGGTTGTGATTCAGAACTGTTGAGATCATGGTCTAATTTTCTCTTGCCATAAGGATCATCATATCGAATATCATCCTGTCTCAATACATGGATTCCGGTTGCTTTAACCAGTGAGGTCTCTATCAGACCTGCGTATGTAATTTCCACATGGTTCCATTCCTTTTCTAAAGCCAGTACTTCAAATGGATCATGAACACCACGCCTATATTTTGATCTTAGGTCAAGTAGACATGTATAATACAATTTCGCCTTTTTTACGCTAGTGTGACTATAGGGAATTTCATGAAGTTTGCCATTGATGAACACCTTGGGCATGAGATATTCAAATCGATTTATGCATTCCAGACGTGCTATAAGAAGACAAAGAACATTGTCAGGGAATTCATTACGAAACCAGAAAGAACTTGAAGGTCCCCTACTTTGCTGATTGAACCACTCTGGAATAGTTCCTCCTGGAAACCAAAACATGGTTTGTCCAGCCTCATGCAATTCCTGTTAGTCATATTTCATAAAGTGGCATTAGTTAATTAACATCAAGTGTGTAATATTTATCAAATCATATACGTTAAAAACAAGACAATACCTGATTTAACAACATGCTTGAACTCGAGGAAGACAAGGATATACATTCTATTGCCGTGAAATCTTTTAAGTTTGGTGGAACCCCCCTAATTTCCTGAAGATGAAAGCAACCACTCACATCAAGTCTTCTTAAAAATTGCAATTCTTTGAAGCATTCAGGAAGGAATGTGAAATTATTGTTCCCTAGGCATAAAGTTATCACATGATCAAGCTGCATGAAACCTGTTGAAAAGAAATCATCATACAGGTTGCAACCATCGACACTGAAGTCACATACATTTGAACATACTATTGAGCCCATTTTTTCTTCACCCTCTTCTGATTTAACCCATTGCCACCTCTTGCAATTTGTAGCTTGCAATGAAGACAGTTTAGGCATCAGGACAATGCTACTTGGAAACCAATCAATTCCACAATAATGCAGGTATAGACTTTTGAGTCCAACAAGATTTTGAAATGAAACTGGCAATACTTTTAGGCGAAGGCTAACCAATTTAAGCATCAATAAGTTTTTCATCTCTCCTAATATTTCTGGAAAATTCGCATGACTGAAACAATTTGAAAGTTCAAGTGTTTCAAGAGAGGTCAAGTTGAGAGGTGGAAATGTGGTAAGCTTGCTGCAACCATAAGCATTCAATATTTTAAGTTTATTTAGAAAACCAATTGAGTCGTGAACTGTAATTAAATTCTCACACCCACGAAACGAAAGTTCCTCCAAATTTGGGAGATCAGATACGTCAGGTATCTCAGTTAAAAAGTCACAATTGTCAAAATTCAAAACCTTTAGATTCCCGAATTTCTGCAAAAAAAAAAAAAAAAGGAAAAAAAAAAGAACTAAATTAATAAATTTAAAGTGAATTTATTAATTAACAAGATGAAGAAGATATACTCCTTAAACTTGCCTTCCGTGAGCCATGGAGCCCAAATGACGTAATGCAACTGTGAGGTAACTTGCATATGACAAGTTTCTTCGGATGAAAATTAGATGGTAAACAATTAGAAGGATACCGGTGCCATTCCAGCACTCTTAAACTTTCTGGAAAATAATTGGGACCTTTGGAAAATTTACCATTTCTAATAATGAGTACTTTAAGGTTTTTCATCTTTTTGAAGGCGTTTCCATTCCATTCTATTGTTGCTTCTTTCTCGGATAAGGAGAAATCCAGACATATGATTTCAATTTCACTAGATCCCTGTTAATGAAAAACGGTACAAATCAACCACAATACAAGTTATATGTAAGACGTCAATTCACCTGCTTAAAGAAATTTACAAATTGTCATGAAAAACTTGACTATGATGTAAAGATAAGATAGACAAAAAAAAGATCAAGATAAGAAACCAAACTCTCACTTACCGAGTTGTCTTTTAAAACTTGAATTATATCTTTTGTTAACCATAATCTCCTTCGCTTCCCTGGCTCTTTTGAGGATTATTCTTGGTCAATTCTCCTGCCCATGTCCTGAATCAAGTCATGCATGTTAACTTCACCATGCCATCTAACCTTCATTAGAGATTTTTCAACCAACACCCCCATATGATGTTTCATGGAGTCATCATAAAGACAACTAAGTATATGTTCAACCTCTTTCAATTTATATCCTTTGAAGCAACAAGCAATGTCAAGAAAAACACTTTTCTCTTCTTCCTCCAAAGCATCAAAACTTACTTTAAGTTTTTCTAGAATTTTCTGGTTGGGAATTCTTTTATATTGTTTGATGGCCGATTCCCATTCTTCTATACTTTTTCCAAACAAGTGGGAACCTATTACTTCCAAAGCCAATGGTAGGCCAGAAACACAAGTTAGTGCACTATGCAAGACCTTCACATAAGTTAGATCAGCTTTTTCCTTTCTAAAAGCTTTCCATATAAGCAACTGAAGAGCATCGTTCGCATTCAATTCCTCCACCTCATATGTTTTATTAACTTCATGAGATGCTAGCAATTGTTTGTCTCGAGTTGTGATGATGATTTTGCTGCCGGGACCAAACCAATCAGGTCTTCCAGCAATTGCTTGTAATTGCTCGTGTGTGTCAACATCATCTAGAAGCAAGAGAACCTTCTTTCTCGTGAGCCTAGACTGTATGATTGAAATTCCTTGTTGCTTACTTGTTAAGTTGATGTTCTTCTCTCCGATTATTTCTGAAAGAAAGATTCTTTGGAGGTGTTCTAACCCGTGTTTGTTTGAGTTTTCCCTCACATTTGCAAGAAAACACAAACCATCAAACTTCTCAGCAATTATCAATTCATTATAGACAGCTCGAGCAAGTGTTGATTTTCCTACCCCACCCATTCCATGAATCCCTATCATGTGGACACCATCATCAGATCCAGCATTCAAAAGTATCCTTACATGTAGCACTTGTGACTTTAGTCCAATTGGGTAATCCGCAACATGTAAAGGACAAAGATTAATCACCCTAGAGACCTGCTCAACAATCTTCTCAATAAACTTGTATTCATATTCATCTCTGTTTCAAACAAAAAAAGTTTTAACAAGTTAAAACTAAAAGCCTTGCATGTATCCGTGTCTTGATACGTATATTGTCAAGGTCAACAAGCATTTATTTTTCTTTAGATTTAATGTCAAATAATCAGACAAGTAAAAGTTAATCCAACAAAAACTGTTAAGTAAAAAAATTAGTATGGTTGTATACCCTTCTTTGAAATGATAGCCAGACAAGTCAGCTACTTGCTGCAGAGCCATCTTCCATTTTTTCAACTTCTCCGGGTCATCCTGGAACCTCCTCTCAAGCTTTGCCAATGCTTCTCCATAACTACCTTTCTGGTGTCTCACATCAGAAGGATCCACCTTATAAAAGACAGGTATAACCAACAACTGTTTACTCTGGTCACAGTGAAGGATGGTTTCAAGTTCATCTAAACAAAACGAGGAAGAAGCATAGTGTTGAGAGAGCACAGTGATGACAACTCTGGACTCTTGAATAGCCTTCGTAAGTGCTGGTGTTATTTGCTCTCCTCTTTGAAGCTCCTCATCATCAATGAAAGTGTGGATTCCCTTGCTATGAAGAGCGTTGTAGAGATGGCCAGTAAAACCATGACGTGTGTCTTCCCCTCTGAAGCTGAGGAACACATCGCAGGAAGAGGAAGGTGATCTCAAAGCCATGATAAGAAATCTTAGTATGAATGTGGATTCTCCAAAATGAAACTATTCTTCTTAAAAAATGGTGAATGCGTGGGAATACTTGGTAGGGTTATAATGATAATAATAATAATAATAATAAATGATTAGCGTGTTGATTCCAATTCAAACTTTGATACAAATAAATATGGCCTGTCCAATTAAATTGTTTAACTGGTCAATCAAATATTAGTTAATTTTAATATATTAAAGAAATTTTATTTTCTCAAATTTACCCTTTGTACTCATCAATGGCAAGCCGTGTTTCCCTTAGTTCGAAGTCTTCCCTCATAAACCCAAAACTAGCCAACGAGATTAGTTGATGCTTGACTTTGCATTTAGATCCTTATCTCCCACAATCGTCCATAAACAAGTTCCTCCACCTAAGAATATCAATCAATTCTAATACTAAATAAATATTAGAATTTTGATTGCAATTGCTAAAAGTATTTTTTTCTCTGAAAAAAACAAAACATGGTCATAATATATTTAACTTAATCAATATAGTTTCTTGTCTTTAAATATTTCCTCGATAATTCTCATTTATTTTTATTTCTCTTTTTTTTATTATATCATAAATTTTATCATATTTATATTTTTTTTCTCTTTTACTACGTGTTAGATAATATTGTGAGTATCCATAAAAAAATTTCCGTCTAATATGTTGAAGCCTTTTTATTATAAAGGAGGATAATCTCACACAACATGTGTGTTTTTATTTGTAAAAGGGTAAAGAAGTATTTTTTGAACCCAAATTGAAGTTGCAAGATTAGCACAAATCAAGAAATAAAATGATCAAAATTATAGGTTTTATAAAAAGTTGTCTTTTTGGATTTTAAAAATAATAAATAAATAAAAGTTATCTTATTCATTGATTTGGTATAAAAACATTGGATCAAAAAATATTACTAATGTTTTTCACTCATAGTCGGATAGGAAAAAGAGAGATTGAAAAGTGAAAGGACAACTCAAGTGTTTGGTTTCATATTTCCATTAAAGTCAAACATGTATTTAAATAAACAGACATGGCTTTATCTTTTTTCCTCACACTTGGCTCTACGGTAGGTATTGACTCTAATGACTTTTTTTTTTCGGTCTAAAATCAATTATAAACTTAAGCAAGTATTGGATTAGCCAGAAATGTTAGGAATATATTATCTTAACACTATTTTGAATACATTCTTTTTATGAGTTAAAAATTAGAAAGTTTCCACCATATCATGTTAATTTAGAGGTATTCATATTGTTATTTTTTCAACTAATAGGAATTAAGTTGTATTGTTATATTGTTATTTTAAAATTAAATTTAATGATAATTTTTTATATATTGTAATTTAGTCTTGTATAACAAAATATCTTTAAAAAAGAAATTGAACTTTTTGATTTCACAAAATCAAACATTCTGATTCAAACTAAAAAAATCTTTGCAAACATACCCGCACTTTGGTTCAAACGAAACCTCAACAAAGTCACAGTCTTCACCTTAGGGGTTTGTTGCGACAAATTTGTTCCTATAATTTGAAAAAACAACAGTACCATTACCCCCAAATTAGCATGGGCATGGTAAAAACTCTATAAAAATTATTAAAAATGAGAAAATCTTATAAGCTTCAATCATGCATATTTAATAATTCTCTAATTATTTTTAACCTTTTTAATATATTTTAATCAATTATAGAGAGTGTCTTCCTATTTTCTAGCACTCCTTTTAAGTTTTTATTTTTTTTCAAATTTAAGACAAATATTAACAATAATTTTGCTAAAATAATTTTTAGATAAAATTATTTAAATATAAGATATGTTATATTGAATTAACTTTCAGAAAAATAAAAATCATCTAAAAGTTAAGTTACAAAAACTCACATAAAAATACTAACAAAATGTAATGAATTTTTCACTTTTGTCTTTTTTTTAGGAATGAACAATTTACTACTAATTAGCATCTAGAGTAGCTTTTTCTTTAAATGATTCATCCCAAACATATTTTGTTGTGAATTTTGAGTTATTTTAATTTTTAACAAAATATTTCTTTCTCAAAATATTTTATTTTATAAATATTATGATTATAAATTATTTTAAATATAAAATAAAATAATTAA
>PYAF01001262.1:547779-559961 GCA_007407185.1 Glycine tomentella
ATTTTCATAATAATTCATCATTTTAATAATAATATATTCATTTTCTTATACAATGCACATGTACTAATGTTTGCTTTAGACCTCTAAACAAAGTATTAATGTTTTATTCCAAATATTTAAAGTAGTTGTATTTTTAGGACTAAAACTCAAAATTATTATTAAATCTTATATCGGCTTTTTTAAAGTTAATTTTTGAATTCATTTTAGGTTATATTTATATTACAACTTTGATTTATATATGACACATTTCAGTTGTTATTTTATTTATTTTATAATATAGTGACGTCCTTAAAATAAGCGGACTATTCTATGACATGAGATTCATTAAATAATAAAATGCAATTCTTATAATGAATGTCATTGAAGTATCATTGTCAAGTAGGATAATATTGGTGCATTAAGACTCTTATGTGAGTAACATGATGATGACATTTCACAGGGCATGGATATGGTATATGAAGCTGACACATAATTATGAATATTAAGAGTAATATTTATATTATACAAGACAAACCACTATGAAAAGGTTTGATAATAATTATGTAAGTAGCACAAGTGCTTCTAATGGTAACTATAAGGTGATAGTAGTCATTTGACATAAAGTCATTGTGATTTCAACATGAAGGAGTTATAGGCTTTAATATTATCAAATGGCATAAGTAACAAAGTGATTATAAAGCTAGTACTTGGGGCCCATAATGAATCATGTTGAGGAATATGAATGATATATTTAAGATTTGTACCTCTTACATAGCATGATTTATTAATAGAGTGAGACGTGTAATATGCTGGCCATATGAAAATAAGTCAATATAAGATATTTGATTTATTTGTTGTATTCACGTTTTTACTAGATTATTGAAAAATAGCTGATTGAAATAACACTTTTATTCTCATGTTTGATTAAGACATTTGGGCAAAGAAACAAAGGGTGCACGATAAAAATGATTAGGTTAAAGTTAAAATTATTTCACAAATTTTTTCATAAGTTAAATAACACCGATGCATTATTAGATATTAATTACTATTTATAATATTATAAGGATAATATTATTGTTAGACTATAATGAAAACTTATAGGATCACACACATAAAATAATCAATTGTAACAAAATAAACTAAATGTAATTTAATTTAATTTATAATTAATTAATAAAATCTTATTTAATTAATTAGCGACATATTTAATTAATAAGACACAATCTCTTAAGATAATTAATTATCTATATATCTATTCAAAGAAGCTAATTATTTGTATATATAATAGAATAAAATTTGATAAGATCAAATAAATTTATATATATATATATATATATATATATATATATATATATTAGTTTTCTTACCTAGTCCATATCTCCATACATACACGATTAAAGCAATAAAAACCTCTTTCTAAACCTGAAGTTTTATTTTGACGGCAGTTTATATTCCCCAACCGGACCAAACACTGTCCAAATCCTTTGTGCCCTAATTTCTCAAATTGGAACCTCTCACTCCACCGCCCCAACCCCTAATTCCGCTCCACGCTTTTGCCGTCGTCGCTCACCTGGTACTTCACCGTTTTCTTCAATCCATTCCGAAAAGATACCATCTCTCGATATAGTTTTCTCGGATTTTTTTTTACTGGGCATTTTTCCCCCGGAAAATCATCTACATGGATCGGATGTTGTTGGCACCAAAATAGGGAATTCGGACAAGTAGCAGTTTTTGATGCTTCTTGTTTTTAAACCCTAAAAGAATTGTTCTTTTTTCTCCTTTTTTACTTGGGTGTAATGCTTGCTTGTTTTTATTTGATTGAACTTCGATGCAAGAATTTCCCTTTTTTTGTTAATGGGTTGAACTCTTGATTTTTTTTCCAAACGGGTGTGCGTTATCCCTTGAAAGTGCGGGTTTTTATTTCTTGGGTGTTTTGTATGAGGATTTGAAGATTCTGAGTTGAAAGGGAGAGTGTGAGTACATGATTTCTATGTCTTTGACATTATAGAATCTTGTAATTGACAATTTTGGTTCTAAGACTAATTGGTGTATTTTGGAGTCTCAGAATCTGGTTTTGGAATCTTTGTGGCTGTTGCTAGGATTAGTTTTGATTAGTTTTTGTGTATATCTTAAGTGTTTGCTTGTGAAGAATGTCATGTTGGCAGTGATATAAGGAAGATATATAACAAAATGTTGATTTTGATAGACTAATAGAATTAGATTTAAAGTATATAACTGTAAGACTAGTTATTTCTTTTGATTTTGACGTGTATTTTCAGATTTACTTATTTTGGGGAGGTTGAGTTGGTGGTTCTCTTTTTGCTCTCTTGGTTTTCATTGATTAAATTCAGATATCTGATGATCTTTATTCTTCATGCAGTTGGTTAGCGGGAACTCAGTTATTCTGTTTTTTTGACGAAGTGACAACAAATGGACGATTGGGGTAATAAGATCTTGCTTCACTTATTTGTTTGTACATGCACATAACTTGTTGATTGTTAACATAATTGCTGGAATCTCATTTTATTGGATGGATTCTTTAATTAAGTAGTAGATTATTAGCTATTACTTTCATTATTTTCAGTCACATTGCATTGGTCTTTTAAATTTTGTTTTTGTTCATTTTACCTCCCAAGTCCAGACACCATCTTTAATATTTTATCCTCTCATCAGATTTTTATTGCTTATTCCAGATCTTCTTTCAAAGAAGGATTAGGATATTCGATTTGTATGTATCACAAGATAAAACCATATTAATTGTTGCTACTTGTGTCAAGGGGGTCTAGCTCAGTTGGTCAAACAGGGTGTGTGAATTATTGTAAACCCCTTGACACTGTCTTCGACTCCCACAGATAAAAAAAAATTGTTGCTACCTGCTAATGAATTTTGCTTGGTGCTCAGAAGTTATAATGTGATTCAATTGATAGTTACCTTACATGTTGGTCCATTGTATGCTTGGAATTATTAAATATGGATTTGCTTTTATTTAGCAATCAATTTGTATGTATGGAACTAATTATAACAAGTTGATTTGATTTCATTTTTAATATTTTTGTCATATTTAAAGATTAAGTAAGCTCATTACTTTAACAATTTTGCTGTATTGCCCTTAAGGATGAAATTGTCAATTAAATATGAATTATCAAAACCAAAGCCAAATCACATTGCTCAAATTCAACCATTGTTGAGTAAATTCAAAATTTATCCAACTAAAAAATAAGATGAACTCTTATTTTGTAACTTTGCAAACAAAAAGATTCCATCTACAAATCAATTCAATTCTCATTTTTATTTTTTTCAAACACACTAATATGTTTGTAAGCTTGTATATTATGTTTCTTCTACTGTCTACTGTATCCTTGTTAATTTTGAGAATGTTTGTTGCAGAGGATGAGCATATTTCCCCTATTGATCTTACATTGAAAGATCCAGTTAAAAGTAATTGGGATGATGAAGATGTGGATGAAAATGATGTGAAGGAATCATGGGAGGATGAAGATGAGCCTGCTCCGGTATGAAAAATTAAACATGATGTAACAACAGAGAATTGCTAATTTATGTGTATGATTGTACTTGTGTATAAGTTTTGAAGAAAGATTGACATTTTTTTCATTCCTATCCAGTTACCTTCCTATTGGCTGATTAAAATGCCTTTTATACTACTGCTATGCGCATGCAACTTCTGTTATTGATCTTAGATTTTATTTTTTTTATTACTAAAATATCAAAATTGCTAGTTATTATTATTAATTACTATTTTTTGAGAAGAAATTGCTAGATATTATTAGTAAATATAATTTTACAATTTATCAGTAATCATTAAGTATAGTTTCTTTTTACTTAAGTCTGCAGTTGTATTTTTATACCTGTTTTTATCTATCTATTATCTTTTAGAGGAAAGGAGGGGGTAGGTTGGGTAGCTTGTATAAAACTAAAAATGATGCAAGTTGTTTAGCATTCACTTTTAACAATGATTACTTTAATGAAATGGTGCTGTATTTCTTATTTATGGTCTTCTGTTTTTCCTTAGTTATTAATTGCTACATTTTTTGGTTACTTTGTATAATATTGTCAGGTACCTGCAGCACCTGCTGTAAAAACTACTGAAAAGGCTCCCAAAAAATCTTCCGATAAAGCCACTGAAAAGAAGGGTAAGACAGTAGAACCAATAAAGGAAGAACCATTAGATCCTGTGGCTGAAAAACTTCGCCAACAAAGGTATATTGTTTTCCGCCCAATTTGGTCATCTTGATGTTCCTTTTATAATGTTCTGTTATGGGTACAGTTATCACATTTTATTAAACTCTACACCTGACAATGTTTAGGTTTTCCATATATGCTGGTTAGGAAAACATGATTATGAGCTAGGGCAGATTATTAAGTACAATTTCTTTTTGTTAGGGCCATATCTTCTTTGACTTTTAGTCTTCTACTTAAACTACTTTGTTTAAGTGAAATGATATCTAAGGTTTGCTTTACACTAGCTATGGCACTTACATGATGAGGAGCTGATTTATTATTTTTGGTTATTATATCATTAAAAGTAAAGAAAAAAGGGTTGCAGAGTGGGGAGAGGGTAAGGAATATAAAGTCAGTCACCAAGCGGAAATAAAGCAAAAACTGCAACAGAACTGAGTATAAATTAGCCTCTAAACTCAAATGATTAAATGCGAGAAGCCTACATGGATACTCCATATTTAAGGTTTGCAAAGTGTTTTGAGTGATGGGATTGGCATATTCGTACTCTCTTATTCAATGATATTAAGTTTGATGTTTAAGTAATGTCATTGATAAAATTATTTTTCCTTTTACTAAGTTATGTTCGTTATAGTCTCTGAACCACTGCGGCATCTAAAAGAAGCATATTGAAAACATGGATCAAGCATCTTATTTAATTTTCTCTCTATTCTCTATCACAGATTAATCGAAGAAGCAGATTATAAGGCCACTAAAGAATTGTTCAGTGGGGGAAAAGAAAAGGATGAAAAGAACCTTGACACTTTCATACCGAAATCTGAAAGTGATTTCCTGGAGTATGCAGAGCTCATCTCACACAAGCTCCGAGCTTTTGAGGTCAGTTAAATACTCCTGCCTTCCTCCTTCCTTACATATTTGTCGAAAGGGCATCCTAATTTGCTTTTTGACGAATGCAGAAAAGTTATCATTATATTGGCTTGCTGAAGGCAGTGATGAGACTATCAACGACTTCTCTAAAAGGGGCAGATGCCAAAGATATTGCATCTTCGGTAATTGCCATTGCAAACGAGAAGATAAAGGCAGAAAAAGAAGCCAATGCTGGTAAAAAGAAGATAGGTAAGTTCATATCGGATTAAAACCGTTTTTTGCTTTTAAATGTGTTACCATGTCTCTCTTTCGGGTGTTTTCAAGGTTTTTGCTGTGACTGCAGGTGGGAAGAAAAAGCAACTTAATGTCGATAGACCTGATGAGGATTTTGTTCCTGCTGATCAATACGATGCTCTGGATGATTATGATTTCATGTGAAATTTTTTGGTTCGGTTCCATTCAGATTCAGTTACGGGATTCAAGTGTTTCAACATTGGAAGTTGGGACAAGACCCTTCGGCATCCCTTGTCAAATGTTAATGAGTGCTGTCCCGTATTTTGTCTAATAAGAGTGTGCATCAGTGTCTTTGTTTTCTCATTGTCAATTTTGTCACCACCGCTATATACTTGGAAGTTAGTTTATATGATTTATAGAACAATTTGAAGATGAACGTGGCAACATTCGGCATTACCTTTAAACTTGGGTATATGTTCTTGGATTGTACGAATAGAACTTGACCTTTTTTTGGTCCAGGGAACTTGCCATTGTCTTTTTTGTTAATGTTGGATGTTGACATCATTGTTACCAACTGCATGAGAATGAATATGCCTTGTTTGATGTGCACTACACTGTTGAGAGATGGATGCAAAATTAGAGTAAAACCGTAAGGTCATCTTCAATAAGTGATCTTGGAGAGACATCTTAAGTTGAAAATTTGTTCTTTCAAGATCCGGTTACTAGAGATACTCTCAAGATCTTTATCTGTGGGTTTGATTCTTGTAGAAGAATATTGAAGATATGTACTTTTTTTTTTAAATCAATTTTTGTTATCTCACTTTCTAACTGATTTTTGTAGGAAGAAACAAATCAAAGAAAAAAGAAGAAAAAGAAAAGAAGATGAAAAAATCAACAACAATGGAACAAAATACATAACAATATAATTTTAAAACAAAATACATAATAATAAAATAATTACAGTAATCGTGTAGAGAGACACAATGGTCAACGCATGGTGGCCGCTATTACAGCCCCATGGCTAGATTGGAGGCTCGTGTGGCCATGGGGTCCAGATCGGAGCGCCATGAGAATCGTGGATCAAATGGGGTGGATGGGAGAAGAAGAGAAGGATAAAGGGGGAAGAAGAGTGGGTCGGCGTGGGGAAGAAAACAGAGAAAAAACAAAGAAAGATAAAAAAGGAATAGAAATGGAAGGGGTGGAGGAGGTAAGTGGGGAAGAAAAGAGAGCGGAAATTTTAAACATTTTTTATTTATGACGTTATAATTGTTTTTCAAAATTATATTGATAAATAAATATTTTAATTATTAATAAAATTTATATTTTTGTTATAATTTCTTTTCAAAATAAAAAAATACAATTAATTATTTTCATTATTTTAAAATAAATTATTAATAAATATTAGAAAGTGGATCGATCTAAAAAATAAAGTTTAAGATTTCAAAATGAGGTTTACTATTGAAGTAAAAAAAATATAAAATCTTAAAAGTGATATAATATGGTGGGATCTACAAAATAATTAAAATATCAAAATAAGATTTTTAGTATGGTGGGATCTACAAAGTAATTAAATATTAAAATAAGATCTTCTATTGGAGATATCTTGAATCCTAAATAGATCTTTCTTCTTTTCCTACTAGATTGAATGAGTAATAAGAATAGTTTTTCTAATGATTAATTAATTAAAAATTAAGTCAATGCATGACTCACATATAATCATTCCTTTTTACTTGTGAAAATTTTCAGTGTTTTGAGGGTTTTTGTCGTGAGCGCATAATTTGCTTATTATTGTCCATTGCGGTTCCTAAATAGGTTTTGTAAAGAGTTGTTTCTTTTAAAGCTACTTGCATAATTTTTATTTTTTAAAATAACAATTTAAGTACTTGCGTGTCCTTTTTGTGGACATTAGTCATATGTTTGAGTTAGGTTTGGGAGGTTAAAAGTAGGGAGGGTAATTAAAGACATGCTTTTGTTTAGTTTCTTAATTTTCTTCCCTTAAGTTGGACATATTTCACTGATAGTACTCATTTAGACTCATTAATCTACTTTGTATGCATAAATACATCTAAAATCAAGTTTGTTCTGTAAAAACGGAATCAACTTTGTAATTCCCAACTCACATTTGGATAAAAAATAATATTAAATAAAAAATAATTCATGACAAAAGTAATTGTGTTTGAAGTCTAATCATAATAAGTTTTATGATATTTTAAAGTCATACATAAAAGTTGTACATGGATATTGACAATTAGAGGATTTTGGTCTTCTGCATTAATCCCATCCATTCATTTTATTTTATTATATTATATAATAATAAGTTAACACTTAAAATAAAATTTAATTAACTTTTATGGCTACATTTGCTACTGCACACCATGACGTTGTAGTTTTTGTATAAGCGTTGAAAATAATGAATGAATCACCAAACCTAGTAAGTGACGATTTTAGCATACAATGATGAATGGAATATCCGTGTTTTTCTCGTGTCAGTTCCATCCCCAACCGTGTTCCATTCTGAACTTGCGGAGCCACAAAACAAAAACAAACCAACGAACAAGTTGAAAACTGAAGACCCTCTTTTGAACCATTGAACCATATTTTCTCCACCCACTTACTTTCTCTGTTTGCTCTTCCTTCGCTGTGACTCAACCACAGGCTCGGTTAAGGTTTTTCAAACATGAGCGGAAAAGCCTCCGTCTCCAAGGAACTCCATGCCAAGCACACCAAGGTTCCATTTTTTCCCAGATGATGTTTTTTTTTTTCTTTTCTCTCTAGTGCATCATGTGAAGCTAGCAACATCCTTTCTCTTCCATTTTGTTTGTTTTTGTTGTGAATGAATGCAGATATTAGAGGGACTTGTTAAGCTACCTGACAACAGGGAATGTGCAGACTGCAGGACCAAGTATATGCCTTTTTCACAACCCATTGTTTTGTGTTAACTGTTAAGGATAGATATTAATGTTTTCGGGCAAATTATGTTCATGCTTCATGTGGTTTCTTGAAATTTCACACAATACTCCAGCCTCTATAGGAATACATGATGCAATGTGTTTCAAACAATTCAAAGGAGTTACCTTAAAAAGGTATGGGACTAGTATCGTGTGAAAATTTCAAGAAACCATAGGAGTGTCAGGGATATACGGTGTAATGTGTTTCTTAGGTAATGAGGGTACAGGGTTTAATGTGTTTCAAACAATTGAAGGGAGTTACTATTAGCTTAAAAAAGGTAGGGGACAATGAATATCGAGTAAAATTTCAACAAACTATAAGGGGTGTCAATGTAATTTGTCATAGTGTTTTTAATCGTGAAGCTTCAACTACAATAGGTCATTGAATAGGCCCTTTCTTTTATTTTTTTTTTTCTTTCTTTGGGGGCATGGGAAGTATTAAACAATATTGAGTACTTGTGTTTTATTCACATGAATAGTGGTTGTACATCCGCTATTTTTTTTTTCTCTTTTGTACTTACTTTTAACTTTCCCTTTTCATTCTGCTGTTCAATATCCTTTGATTTTGGGATCAACTTGGGTTTTAGCATTGAACATTTATTACTTAGAAATTGTTGAGTTTTTTTTCATGGTTTATAAGCACATATTTTTAATATTTCAGGGCACCACGATGGGCAAGTGTGAACTTAGGGATATTCATTTGCATGCAATGTTCAGGAATTCACCGGAGCCTTGGAGTGCATATATCAAAGGTTTATGTTCATTTTTTCTTCTGTGTCAGTTTAGAAATTGATAATGGGCTATGGGCTAAGTCTTCTGATTTTGCAACTAGGTGCGGTCCACAACTTTGGATACATGGTTGCCAGATCAAGTTTCTTTTATGCAATGTAAGCAAGTACACAATTCGTTTCTTACTTTCTTAGTCTAAAGTACGGTTAAGCAAATTATGAGATACTGTGAGTAACTCTTCTCTTCTCAAAATAAGAGAATTTACTAGTTTTCTTAAAAGGTTTGGTGTTGGTCTGAACATAAGGGGTATGGTCTGTTTGGTATATATGTAGCTAGATATACCATTTGTAGGAGATTGAATAATACCCATTTAGTTGGTTGATAAACTACTTATGGAAGATAGGATAATTGTTAGAAAAAATTATTGGGCTCTTGGATTCTCTATCAGCTGAATTTACATAGTACTTTGGTTGTCTGCATAATGTCTACCTAGCACATCTCTTGATTTGTGTGTTTTATGCAGTAATGGGTAATGCGAAGTCAAATAAGCACTGGGAGGCAGAATTACCGTCAAATTTTGACAGAAATGGATATGGAGTCGAGAAATTTATTCGTTCCAAGTAAAACTTTTAATGGATTCTTATGCATGACATCACTTGAGATCAGAAGATTAAATTTGCATCAAATTTCCCATATTCTAGTGTCATGAACTTGCTTAAAATCTTTCAGGTATGTGGAGAAAAGATGGGCTTCAAAAGGTGGACTACAGCCAGCTTCAAATTCAGCTGAAATAATCTTTAACTCGAATGAATCACCAGCTGCTTGGGCCAAGAGTGCTACTCGGAAGAATAGGAGATTGTCTCTTGAGGAAAGCATTCTTGTGAAACATGTGGCACAAATTCGTCCTCCGATCACGAGATATCATGAGGTATTCATGTTTAATGTCAAGTCCAATCCATGATAAATATTTTGCTTTCTGATTTTAATTGCACAGATACAAATACAATTGATAATTTAAACAACTAGTCACATGCACAGTTGCTGAGCAGGTGACTTTTATGGTTTGGTGATTTGGTCTACATGTATGCTCCATTACTATTTTGCTTTGTTTCTTAGAAGGTTGTTGTTATCTTCATTTGCATGACCTAGATTGCTGATTTGCTATTAAGATACCATGATCTATTGTGGAAAGTTCTGTATTTCTTTTCTTTTGTTTTGCAAGGCAGGGTAAGGGTAGGAGGGAGCCATAAATTTAGCTTCTCATTTCAAAATGCTAAAAAATGGAATTTCTTGCCCTCCTTATGAATTTCTTTTTTCCCATAATAGCCCTTTTAAGGTATATAGCATTTAGCATTGCATAGCCTTGTATAGAACGTTCCTTTAGGCACATCCTTTAGACATAGATATTCAGAAGGAGGAATGTGGTCAGAGATATCTAGTGGCAGGTCACAACTTGATTTTATTGTCTCTTTTTTCTTTCCTCTCTGCTATATAACATTTGTTCTTTTTTCTGCTCAGAAAAATTTTGTTTGCCTTCCTAAATTTATTACGCCTCAAAAAAAAAAAAACAATAAAAGTTTATCCTTTGCAATTCAGGGCTCCTCAGATTTTCAAAAGAGGAATTCACCACCACCACCATTGAGGAAGCCATCTGCATCATTTGATTTTGACTACACTAGGGGGAAGAACGATGGTATTGTTGATCATTTTGGCTGGCTTTCCATCCATGATGATAAACAGGATTTCGCAACTACACCTCCTAGCTGGACAACATTTGATTGTAAGATGACAATACTTGTATTATACTCTTCTGTAATATTTCTTCTATTTTCAATCATTCTCTTGATAGTAGAAGTTTTCAGAGAATTATGGAAGCCGGTAAAGATGTTTAATGCTTAATATAGAATAATTTATGTCAGACAAATTAGAAGCTGTTATAGAGTTTCTTCATTCAGCTAGTTCTTTCTTCTTTTAACATCTTGCACCCTTTGCATCGGAACAAATAAGATGGTGGTAGCTCATGTTAGGCACTTCCAAATTATTAAATCGGTATTCATGTTTGCAGGAGAAGGCTTATGAGGTGTATGTTTGTAGATTGTTGAGCTAGCCCTTTGCGTAGATGTCACAACATTGTAGTTGCAGATGATCTAGCAATGTTGGATGAACTTTGAGCGGCATTGGTATGGTGTGTACTTCTCTTTTTCAATGATAACAATGTTAATTTGATGTTTTTCTTTATTTCCATTTTTAGATGCCCCTTAGTTTTGTGCGTTTTCCTAAACCGAGAGACTTGACGTGGTTTGTGGCTTTACAATTGCCTGAAATAGTTCAACTCAGCTCAAAGTGCATCTTTATACATTACAATAGAAGTAAATACCTATTACAATTTTGTTGGAAGTGGAAGTCCCACATCGGTGGGCTTCCAACAAGTGAGAGGTGTGGTGTGCTATAAATACACACCTCCTCCACCCTTTGTATTCATCCCAAAACCAAGAGAGAATAAATATAAAGAGACAAGTTCTCTTGTAAGATTTCTCCTTGAGCGTATTCTCCTAGTATAAGAGAGAGTGGGAAATTTGTACTCTCCTTATTTTAGAGAGAGGTGTGGAAATTTCTTCCACTTAGTGAAAATTCTTCTGTTTTTGTCCCTTGGTTTTTCCCTTATTTGTTGAGGGTTTTCTACTATAAATTTGTGTGTCCATTTCTCCTTTTCTCATCTCTTATTTTAGCTGTGTGTGTTATCACTTCGTCACTTTGGTACTTAACAGTGGTATCAGAGCCATTGGTTCGTGGTCACTATTCCGCTGCTGCAACAAAGTGAGGAGGTGCCGGATTCCACTGCTGCAACAAAGTGAGGAGGTGTCGGGTTCATAAGAAAATTCTTAGTATGCTCTGTGGTTGCAGTTTGTCTGATCTTCCACATCAGAAAAGAATTATTCTTGTTGCTGGAAATAAAGTGTGGTAGTGTGAAAAGTGCATGTCTAGGAAAAGTTCTGGCTAAGGAAAGACTTGGTATTTAAGAGTGTCCTTTTGTGACCCACCTCTCTTTCCTGGGAACTTACCTGGTGTACTATTTTACAGACTACGATCACTGTTCCAGTTTGTCTCTCACGGTACTATCTACGGAAGTGATTTGGTGCAAAACCATGGCAGCAAAATTTGAGATTGAGAAGTTTAATGGGGGTAATTTCTCCCTATGGAAATTGAAGATAAGGGCAATTCTGAGGA
>PYAF01001262.1:560061-573095 GCA_007407185.1 Glycine tomentella
TTCATATTTGCAGGAGGAGCGGTGAGCTGGTTATCCAAATTACAGACTGTTGTAGCTTTGTCTACTACAGAAGCTGAGTACATGGCAGCTACACAAGCTTGCAAAGAAGCTATATGGATTCAAAGGTTAATGGAAGAACTCGGGTACAAGCAGCAACAAATTGTTGTGTATTGTGACAGTCAGAGTGCCTTGCATATTGTAAAGAATCCAACCTTCCATTCCAGGACGAAACACATAGGAGTTCAATATCATTTTGTTCGTGAAGTGGTAGAAGACAGAAGCGTGAATGTGCAGAAAATTCACACGAAGGAAAACATAGCAGATGCGCTGACAAAACCAATCAACACTGACAAGTTTGTATGGAGTAGATCCTCTTATGGCCTAACAGAGACGTAGACAACATGCAGATGGTAAGATAGAATTGTGTGGAGATTGATTGATTCTCAATCATATCTCCAAGTGGGAGATTGTTGGAAGTGGAGGTCCCACATCGGTGGGCTTCCAACAAGTGAGAGGTGTGGTGTGCTATAAATACACACCTCCTCCACCCTTTGTATTCATCCCAAAACCAAGAGAGAATAAATATAAAGAGACAAGTTCTCTTGTAAGGTTTCTCCTTGAGTGTATTCTCCTAGTATAAGAGAGAGTGGAAAATTTGTACTCTCCTTATTTTAGAGAGAGGTGTGGAAATTTCTTCCACTTAGTAAAAATTCTTCTGTTCTTGTCCCTTGGTTTTTCCTTTATTTGTTGAGGGTTTTCTACTATAAATTTGTGTGTCCATTTCTCCTTTTCTCATCTCTTATTTTAGCTGTGTGTGTTATCACTTCGTCACTCTGGTACCTAACAAATTTTACAAGGTATATTTTGCATGTTGATAAACATTTGGGGTATAACCATGGTTCCAAGTTTTAGTGCATAAGGTCGGCCTCATGCTTAGTTGGATATATGGCATATATCAAATTATGGGTGTATTTGTATCTATTTTTGAAAACTATTTTAAGTTTTTAAAATGCAACTAAATAAGGTTCTTCAAACAGCTAGTGGAGGGTGGTGCAAGGTACAAAATAAAGTGTGAAGTTAGGAGGGATGTTGAATAAGAAGAAAAACAGAAGAAAATAGAAAACATCATATCTCCTAGTAGTTTCTGGTTTTTAGTTTTTAATACACTTGTTTTGAAAATAATTTTTAAAACATGTATACTTTGGATGAGGGATTAAGTGAGTAGTATCGATTTTTTTCATAAACAAGCCCTATTTGTTTTGACAGGTTTAGGGACAAAGATTTCAATCAACACACACTGCAGCAGGATATAAAAATTTGGAGCACATCTGCACCGCTTTGGCGCTGATTTATCACACAGCCTGAGGTTGTTGATAAAATGGTTTGATTTGCACTGCAGCTCCTATTACACCCGTTGTTTGAGATTAACAAAAGGGATCAAGGGAATTAAATTTTAGTGTCAATTCAAGAGTCTGTGACCGATCAAGATGTTGTCATATGCCCCAGCCTAAGTTTGTTCTTTTTCTAGTGCACCCTTTTCTTTTATTCATCAGTCAAAATACATAGAGAATGTTAACTTTCTTCAGTGGATTATGGGTTGCTTAACAAAGGTTGACATGATCAGAAGTTTTATCTTAAACTTCTAATTGCTTGAACTGAATTGTAGAGTTTAAAAGAATTGATGATATAATAAATGAAAGATAAAATCATAATATTTACTAACATTTTGTAAAAGTTACATTTTTAATTAATTTATTTCTTTCAAAAAAAGGGCGATAAACTTATTATGCAATTGGACCCGAAATACTAGATCACTTCCTATGTGAACTATTTTAACCATTGAATCAATAAATGTCTTAACATGCAAATGTTTAAAAATTCATCAGCACTTAGTGCATAGGTTCGGTGTTATATAAGGATTTTCCTTGCCATCCTTGAAGGCACAGGCTTCTTGATCATCATTTCTGTGAACGTCCTTTGATCACTATATATTGTCACTCTTCATGTAAATGCTGAACTAAGATAGAAGGGCTTTTGACCTAATGCTTGCCTAACAGAAGTTTCACTTTCACGTGTGTCTTTGAAAGTGGAGGCTTGCACGAATAACCTCCTTAACTGAAGAATAAATAATCAATTCCATGCTTAAATTATTATTTTATATTTTACCTAGTCCTTAAATTATTAAATACCCATGAATTCGAGTTCTGGGTATGCCCATAGTGGCTTGAACCAAAAAATAATACTTATCAGAAGAAATAAGATATCTTATACTGGATTATAAAGATTTTTACACAATTAATTAATTATAAATCACTTATGTTATCATTCAATTAAAAACTACATCAAACATGTTTTAAATATTTACTATAAAAGTCCACAATTATAGCTTGCATGTATAATTAGATGACAATGACAAAGGAGTGCTAATAGCATTTTTTTATCACAAATTTTAGTGGGTCTTATTTTTTTATTCAATTGAGTATTACCTTATTTAGATGTAAAGTTCATTAAAATTTGTAATTTCTAATCAATTTTAATCAATAATAAAGTGTTAAAAAAAGTATTGTTAGTATTTCTCTTAAATAACAATGTAAAAAACATACATTCAACAAAAAATTTAAAAAACATTAAAAAAAATTGAGGCATTAATTAATTACATACATCACAAAACAAAAATAGAATGATTGGCACACAGTCCTCAATGTAGGGTTGCCCGCATTGTAGTTGACTCTCCACAAGAGAAACAAAAACTGCGACTTATGAAACCTCTTTCGCGCGCTCTTTCTCTCTCTGTATGTTAAGTATAAAAGCGGGAAAACGCTGAATTCTCTCTCGTAGATCACTGCCACCACCGCCATATCAACCTTCACACACTCTAACGTACTCTCTCTCCTTCTTTCTCTTCCTCCTTCTTTCATCTTCTTCTTCTTCTTCTTCTTTCACGCTTTGAGAAATTCGCTTTCTAACGAATTTGCAGGTAGCTTCCACTTCTTCAGCGTGCCTATTCATCTCGTCACTGCGAAGTTCACATCGGTACTTCGCATTCTATCTCTCTTTTTCTTGAAAAAAAACTAATTAAATCACGCATTTACTTGTTAGTTGTTACATTAATTAATTAAGCTTTGGATTTCGATTGTTCGCACTTGCACCAAGGATTTTTCAGACCTGAACTTCAAATTCCATATTATGCGATTCAATTATCAGTTGATTAGCTCAGAGTTTTCTTTTTCTTGTTTGATTGGAAGAAAAATGGAGAAACTGAGACCAGCGTGTGCCGTTAAGGCGATCATCGTGATCATTTTCACTTCGATACTCTTCCGTTGCGTCTGCGGCGAGAACCATACCGTCGGTGGAGCTTCCGGCTGGGATCTCGGTTCCAATATCCAAGCCTGGTCTTCTACGACAACGTTTAACGTTGGTGACGATCTCGGTACGTATATCTGCATCTTCTCCCTCTAGATCTTCATCTCCATTCATGCATTCATCTCTTAAATCCTAATAAAGCACGTATTAATCGCAATTTTCGAGTTTCTGAAGTTATAAATCTAGCAGGAGCAATTTAATTAACTAACAACAGAACCGAGTAATCGTTAATTAATTAGTTCAAGTTCTAATTGAATTTTCGCATTGAAAAATCCATTGAAAACAAATAAGCTTTGTGTTCATTTTCGTTTTCCTGAATATGTTTCTAGATCTCCGCAGTGAAACATTAATTCTGATTGTTGTTGAGTAGAACACCGCGAGTACGAAAATCGTTCACGAAGTTAGTTTTGCGGGGTGAGACGAAATCACAAACGAAGCCAAGGGCATATTCGGCATAACGTTTTTTTATTTTTGATTACTAGTTGATTAAAATTAAACTGTGAGAAAAACTAATTGAAATACGAAACGCTTCGCGTTGGTTCGCAGTGTTCTCATACACGCCGGCGCACGACGTGATGGAAGTGAACCAACTAGGTTACGACACGTGTACGATAGCCAACGCTCTGGCCACGTACGACAACGGAGAGACCGTGATCCATCTGAGCGACGCGAAAACGCGCTACTTCGTATGCGGCCGAATGGGCCATTGCCAACAGGGCCTTAAACTCCAGGTCCAAATTTTAGCCCAGTCCAATAACGGAACCAGCAATGATCAAAGCCAAAGTCCCGGTGGTTCTCCTCCTCCTCCGCCGCCGCCGCCGCCTCCGCCGCCGGTTTCTCCGCCGCCGCATGATGATGAACAGCCACCTGCAGACGAGCCCGTGCCGTGCGATTGTTCCCGTGCGGAGGAGCGCCATGGGGTGGTGCCGATGATTACGCTCGTAATCGTGCTCGCGTTCGCTCGTGCCCCTTTCTTCATCGCATTTCCACATCTCCCTTTCATAACATCCGTTGAGCTTTGATAGGTAGCTTGCTGCAACAGTTGTTTTTACCTTTCTTGTGTTTCGGCTTTCACCTCGCACTATTGCTCAGTGTGCATATATGAATGTGATGATTCGGGTTAGTGAATTGTTGTTCTGTCTGTGGATTTTCAATATTGAATAATGAGTTTGCTTGCTCTCGCCCTATGCCATGTACATATAGGCGAATTTTGTTTGTAGAGACGCAAGTTATGGACTTTGCTTTCTTGTAATTGCTCTGCACAGTGCAAACTCAATGTGAGTATTTTCTCTGCGGTTTTTATCTCTCTTATTTTTTACAATTGGTTAATGTCGTGTGAATAATAAAATGAGAAAATAACAAAGTTATCTGCTTTAATTTTTAGAGTCTATGTTTACGGAGCATATTTAAGCAGTGGGGATTTAGGTAATATGACTGAGGTCATAATTTTTAACATGGTGCGATCATTCTACAACAAAACCAAAAAGAATGTAAGATGTATCATGTATGTATATAAGATAAATAAGTAAATAGTGAAAATAATAGTTATATAGAATGTCAGTATGTTAATTGTTAACTGTTAACGTTTAAAAATACAACAATTTACTATTAGACTAGCTACTGGCATTGGATAAACGAAGTAAAACAGGCTCTTACTATCCGGAGACTGATATACCTGGTATAATTGTTTTTTTTTTTTTTAAGTTGTTCATTGAATTTCTTTAACTTATAGTTGATGTGGTAGTTTTGACTTTTGAGTAGACCAACGTTTTAATGTTACAGCGACGCGTTTTCATTTAACAATAATTTAAGTAAAAAAGGATAATCAATAAAATGACATTGTTGATAAGGACTAAAATAATCAAATAAAATATCTAAAAAAACGTTTTTGCCTTGCTCCGCGCTCTCGTAGGAGCAATAAATTGTTTGACGTTTGTATTCTTAGAGAAGTTATTGTCTTGTAATTAAGTTTCTCCATTTAATATTTTTTTAATGGAGGTTGTGATTTTGAGCTGTGTGTTGATGATGGATAGGGGTATCAAAATGGATCAGGTGACTCACACTGGTTGACTTCATTATTGGGTTAAGATTTAAATAGATTAAGTAAGTTTGAATCACTTTTAAATCACTTTTAAATGAGTTACAAAAATTTCAGATTTCAACCCATCATGGGTTGGTAAGTTAGGTGCGTTAATTCATCAAATTTTTATAATAAAAAAATTCAATTTTTTTAAAAAAAATTAAAAACATTTTTCTTTGTTTATTTTATTTTATTTTTAAAAGTAACATTTTTCAACACATTCCAATGATTTAGATACAAATACAAATAATAGACAAATATCTTAAATAATCATTTAAGCATCTAATATAAACATAAAAATAATCATTCAAATCAAATTTCTCAATTCTCAAATACATAAAATACCATTCAAAAGTCTTAAAATCCTAAAGTCTTAAATCAAAAAAGTAGTCTTGGTCATACTTCAATAACATTATAATACCAAATTGTCAAGACAACATACACAATCTATTATTAATTTATTAATTTATTTATTAGTTATTACTTAGGTGGATTTAACGGACCAACCCATTTCGATCCCACCTAATCCATGAGTTAAATGAGTCAAGTTTGTTTTCTCTCAGTATTGCAAAACTTGTATTTCTTTTTACCTAATCTGACCCAAACCCATGGTGAGTCGGGTTGGCTCTTAGGGTTTGGACTCACTTTAACACCCTTAATGATGGATGTAGTGCTATGGTGCTTACAAATTTAAGCGGACGATAGGTCTAGTGTTCTGTTGTGGTCTTATGGAATTTGTAGAAAATGACATATGTTGAAAAAGTAAGTGTAGTTGAATGTATTTTAAAGATAATGGTGATTTTAGTCATTAGAATTTTAAATTAACTATTTCAAAATTTAACAGAATACTAATGTTTATCAACAGAATCAAAAGAAATGATCAAAATAGATTTTTCAAATCATAAAAGATCAAAATAAAACTTTTAAAAACATAAAAGGTCAAAATGAATTTTTTAAAATTTAATGTACTAAAATAAAACTTTCAAAAATATAAAAGATCAAAATAAAAATTTTAAAACTAAATGTACTAAAATGATACTTTCAAAAACATAAAAGATCAAAATAAAAAGTTAAAAAATATAAAAGATCAAAATGAAATTTTTAAAATTTAATATAACAAAGTGAAATAACATGAAAATATAATGGATTAAAAGTGATATTTAAAAGGAAAAAAATTATATGAAGGTGGATGTTACTATTTCTGGACAAAGAATATGTGAAAACATTTCCTTTCCACAGGCATGAAATGTCTTTAACAAGAACGGAACCTTTCTAATCCCAGGCCGAACGGATGCGGGTTGAGCCTTTAACAACAACCATTTATCGGCTTTGTCTATAAGATGCCAAGGCATTTTTTGTGTTGTGTGATAATCGGGCGGCTGCCATGGTTCACTCCCATTGTAGCTCTAGCTAGAACCATTACTGCTGCTAGTTTGGAATTAAATTATCATAAGAACAAATATTGAGACTTATGCATAGATGGTGTTCCCCATGTATCTACAAAAGGAATAATAGCAGCCGCTGAATGTTAGAAGTCTATATCAGGGGCAATTTTGAATACTGTGTCTTGAAGCCATTGCTTCAAGTTAAATGCTAATTAGCAGCATTTGAATAACTTCTTAGTATACTCTATTTTGAATAAGCTTTATTAGCATTTGAATAACTTCTTACTGTACTCTATTTTGAATAAGTTTTTCTCATAAACTAAAATTATTTATATGTAAGTTTAAATTAAATACTTTTGTTAAGAAGTTAAATGATTTTAACTTCTCTAAAAAATACTTTTTTAAGTTATCTATAAACTAATTTAACTTCTAAGAATTTTTTAATTTTCTTTTTCTTTAAATATTTACGAAGAAACTTATCTGATAAGCCCTTATTGATATCTGTCCTATAATCTATGGGTCCCTATTCAGTAGCTTCTGTTCCACAGCTTGCTTGTGCCATGCCAACGTGTACAAGGTTTTTCTTGGTTTGTTTCCATTAGTGGCTAATAAGAAAAGGACTAGTCTTTGATAATGGCAAACATTGGCAATTGGGTCTTATTCTTAGGTCCTCTAGCTTGTACATTCTTCGTAATCAATATTTACACATAATTATTACCATAACCAACGGTTATACAGTGTCACATGCGGCACTGCCAGTCCCCAGTCCCAACTTGCTGGTTGTCATTGTATTGATATTGATATTGATAATTAAAATTTCTACTAATAGAAAATAAAACTAGTTATTGAGTTATTCATGTCTATTTTCAAGGCAGCAGAATCCAAAGACAAAAGTAGAAAGGGTTAAAATAGAAAGAGAAGGCGCATATTATAATAAAACTGAACATTTCTAAATGAAGCTAAAGGCATTTTGCAGGCAGGAGATGGGGGTCCGTGCCTGTGGTTTCTCACAAATAAAAGACCTACAGTACTTGGATCCACTTATATTTTCAATTGTACAAATTAAGGTCCTACTTCTTTATGAAGTTCTGCACTCACAAACCACTCAAAAGGTTCGTGACATAACAAGGACCATGGGGCTCTTTTGTTTCAATTTTCACTGGCATGTAAGGGGGCAACGTGCTTTCCGACCCAAGGGGGTCATAATTTAAATGAAGGGCTTAAAGAAACAGCAAGTCCCACTTCATCTATAATGATCTATACCATGCTGACAGATAATAACCATGTGCTAATGTGTTGATCACCAAGTTTATTTCCCTAATCTTACAATTTGATCCCAAAACTAATTGTTACTGTGGAGATATTGACAGCATAACCATTCTGCTAGCTTAAGCTAAGGTATCTTAATTGATGGTCCCATGCAACAATGCACAGTTGAATGGACAACTCACTTTTAAACATTACGTTCAATTTATCTTCATTCATTCACTTCAATCCATTTTTCCAAAATAAATAAAAGGCTTAGTTATTTTCTTGTCCCGTAATACGCCAAAGGGCAAAAGGGGTCCAAATCTCTATTCCAACTCCCTGTGTTTGGTCAATCAATAACGAGCAACTATATATCACCTCCTTGCATGAGTACGGTTGTTACTTGTTATTTTTTAGGCGTATGTGATTTTGTTCAATTGGTATGTATCCATGGCTGTTCCCCTTCCTTGTATGTCGGTTTTCTTGTAATTAAAAAATAAATAGGAAAAAGAAAAAAGGGTAACTATTCAATACCAATTTTGCCAATAATTAATCTTTGCTTAAGAACCTAGTTTATCACTTTTTTCCAACCCAAAACCGTACTGGTCTGAATCAATTAAATTCTACTCCGACCAATGAAATACTTATTCAACAAGCATTTTAAAGCTGAATTAACTGGTAAATTATTAGGTCTGCATATATAGAATAGCAGAAATTGTACATTCGATTTTAAATAATATCCTCATAATGCTAACTAGGGTTCAAACTATATAATTAATACAAACATTATGTAATATAAGCAACACTAGACTTCTGAATAGTTTAGTAGAACATGCATGCATGTGGAGCAAAGATCTTGATCTAAGAAAGAGCACAACAGATTGGGGAGAAATTAACTTATGCCTACTATGTCACAAGAAACTTGACAAGGGAAAAAAGTACACCATGTCTGATACTTGTCTTGGTCTCTTCACACAGTCTCAGCAGCAAAAATATGTTCACAGCAAGTCCTGCCAATGGGGAAGAAAGAGTCAACACATGGAAACCGACAAATCGAACTTATATGGGGGATTAGATATATTATGCGTACTAACAATGTAGATTATAATTTTTCTACTCTTCAATCAAGTGTTTGGTGGTAGGTGGAACAGTCTAATCAAAACTAGATTCATTTAATTGCTAACTACTATTTATGTTTCGCCAGGTGTTGAATGCCCATTTGGGTCAAGAATATAACTAGATGCCGTAGATAGCACCATAGAATAACACTGTCACTTTTTGAGTCATAAAAATACATATTTGTGTATACAAGAAACTCTACAGAATCCTTTCTGAGGTCATACCTCGTAGAAAAAAGGATAAAAAGTTCAACAAACATTTGATTATGTTTAATTTAGGTATAAAAAGATTCCATATGAAAGTGCTGTATTAACTACTATTACTAATCCAAACATGAATATGTGAACAGTTGTCATCTAGCACATGACAAGACTAACCAATCTAAAATTATAAGCTGTTAGGTAAAAGGCTACTGAATGGTTAATCACAACAAATATGTTATATATATATATATATATATATATAACTCTTACATAGCCGACAGTGAAATTCTGCATAACACATGGATTTAGTAATGTGCGGAATGCAATGAGAACTAAATTTAGAATAAAGAATATATATAACAAGTACCTCCAAAATGGTTAATATACTTCCAGAGATTCTCATCATTTTGCTAAATTTTCACTGTGACTGGTGAAAAGAGAAAGATTGGTCACATCAAACACCACGGTTTTCCATTTCCCTGAAACGCTGGTAAGACTCCAGCCTCTGCAGCTTCATTTGATTGTTGATCTTCTTAATGAAGGCTTCTGCTCTGCGATTCAATTCCTCTGGACTCATGGATTTGTCCCTTCTCAAGGAGGCTCTATCATTGAAAGTGTCAGACTTTTTGAGCTCCTTCTGTGCCCAAGCCACAGGGTCATCATCACCACCACCACCACCCTCCCCATTGCGATGAAATGGCTCTGCCTTTGCAATCCTTGCACCCCATGTGTCACTCTTCTTCAGCTGTGGTTTCATTGTTTTCCCTTGTCCCTCCATGATAACCCTCCATGTAGCTTCCAGTGAGTCGTCACCATCTGAATCCGGCAGGAAATAATCATTGGTGCAACTTTCAAGTAAAGGTTGGATCATGAATTTGTCATAGGCCAAACCGGACTCTTCAATCACCTCTTCTTGTTCTAGTTCTTCTTCAACCACCTCGTCTTGTTCTAGTTCTTGTTGTTGTTCTTCTTCTTCTTCAACCTCCTTTTCTTCTTCCTTAGGTTCATTGATTTGGTTCTCTGACTCAGTTGGGTGGTTGGCAGTGTTTGAAATGGTGGTGGTTGTGTGCTTAGGATCAGAGGGTGCTGGTGAGTCAGAGAAGGTTTTGGGGGGGAAGTTGGAGGAAGCTGCAATGGTGATGATGATGAAGTTGACAATGATGTAGAGGAATGGGAGTGTTAGCCAGCTTCTAACTGAGACACAAAACTGAGGAAGAGTTGAGAGAAGAAGGTGGAATGTATATGGGACTATTGCCACTTTCAACAAAACAAGAGTGGAGATAACCCCCATGAACATGAGCACAAGCTTTGCAATCCACATGGCTGTTTCAAATCTGTTTGATTTGAGAGAAGATGGGTTTTGAAAAAGATCCATCACTGGCATGTTGCAGCAGTAGCACTACAAATAACAACTCTTCACAACAACGCCCAGATTTCAAAACAAAGAAGAAAAAAAGGACTTCTTTTCTGCTTGGAAAAGTGAGAAGAATAAGACCCAGAAACTAAAACTTCTAGGGGAGGAATTTAGATATTTAACAACTAGGACATAAACATGAACAAGCACCAGTTCTTCAGAAGAATAAGAAGAGAAAGGAGCTTTTTAGAAACCGAAAACTGAGTCTGAAAATCGAATTCTGAAGCTTTTCATCAGGAAGATAATCAAGTAGGAGATGAAGAAGAAGAAGAAGAAGAAGAAGAAGAAGAAGAAGAAGCAAGATTTGTGGTGAATTACTGTGGATCCATGAAGATGATGAAACAGAAGGAAAAAGGAACAGAAAAGAAAGGAGGTGAAAAACTGAATACAATGTATTGAAGCCTGGCTGGCTAGAACTTCAGTCCTCTCTCTCTAGTCTCCATAGTACTACAAAGAAAGAAAGAAAGAAGGCTTTTTTAAAGAAAGAGTTCTTTCAAATTTCACTGTTTCAGGTGCTGTAGTTAGCAGCAGAGCCAACAAAAATTCCATTAGTACTTACTGGGTAGGCATGCTGGTTTGGTTATAGAGTAGAGGACCACATGACGAGTCAAGAGGGGGTTTAAATGAAGATCTATGAACCTCTCTTATATTATTGTTGTAATCAGTGACACTGTTTGATGAATTCTCCACCGTCAGATGCTTCAAAATAGTTAAAAAGGGGGGAGATGATAAATTTTGCACTCTCATCTTCATTCTACTACTATATATTGGAGGTGATAGAGATAGAGCCACAGAGATTTTTAATTTTTAATTTTTATTTTTTAAAATGAAAAAATTATTTTGGATATATTTTCAAATTTGAGAGCGTGTGTGTAGGATGACTTGTTAATAATAAATTCAAATTGAATAAATTCAAATTTAAAAATAATCTCTTTATATATGTTTTTATGTGTAAGAAAATTTCTTCCTTTCCTCTACATAAGTAGTCTTTTAATAATAGAGTACCTGTTTAAAAGTCAAGCAAAAGTAAACGGTTGGATTTGGCTGGAAATCGTGCTATTAGTTAATTAACTATAATTAGCTCAGTTGTTAGCATGGTTTAGTTTTTTCTTTTAAGAAATCTAACCAATCTTGAAGGTAATTTAAGTTATCTGAATTAAAGTAGCTGCGTTGCGCGGCGGTGGCCACAATTTGCAGAGTTGTGATGATACCAACTTTTGGCACCACTAAGCCAAAGCTGCTAAACAAACTATAAGGATACATGCATGAAAAATTACTAAGTGTCATAGCACTACATATTTATGATTTATGCATTCTGATCAATCTCTACGGTGATGCATAAATTTATAATAAAAAATTAATAATACTTAACTATCTATCATATAAAACTTAGTTGAAATTATGGTGATTCCATACCATATAATAATTTTTGGTACATGCATTGCTTATACACATAAAAGTATCATATCCGTGCCAATTTAGTGCTAGATTAGTTCTTGCATGGGTAATGCTATTCATGTGCTAATTCTTATTTTCAACATCTTGTATTATTATACAGCTAGTAAATTCCCATCTAATTAAGAAAACAAAAACAAAATATGAACCCAAACTCCCAAAAAATCAATAAAATATTTCTAAGAATTTGTTTATGAAAAATTTGTTCAACTAATTAGTAATGTCATTTATAATTAACTGTCCACTTACCTCCTTTCATTGTAGTAACTTTTGCTCACTCAGTTGGTTTATCATTATTTCATTCTCCAAATTGTTTATTGAAAAATGTTAGTACTGAGTAGCATATTCAAGGTTTTAAACACATGGTTGGTATTTAAGGATAATAATAGATAATATCTGGGTAACGTATTATAGTATTCATATTTATATCCGTGTTTGAAAAAAATACATATACAAATTCTTGTATTTATATTCGTTGGATATCTATATATCTATATATGCATCTACTACTCACGTTTTAATTATTATAAAATTAATAAATCAATAAAAATATTAATTAAAAAATTATTACAATTAAAAATTCACTTTTAAATCATCCAAACATAATATTAAAAGTATACAAACATAACCTTATATCATTCAATCATAAGTCATAGCTAAAAAAACATAAACATAACCATCTAACATCACAATTTGTAAATATAATGTTCTAGTCATTTAACAAAATCATTAGAAATTTGGACTTAATTAATATAGTGGTACTCTTC